>CAWTZC010002326.1:50000-86240 GCA_963919715.1 Microtus obscurus | reverse complement strand
TCCTCCCCCCTCAATCCTGGTCTAGGAAGGTGAACTTCCAAACTGGGTAGGCTCCCACAAAGCCAGAACATGAAGTAGGATCAAAACCCGGTGCCATTGTCCTTGGCTTCTCAGCAGCCCTCATTGTCCGCCAAATTCAGAGAGTCCGGTTTTATCCCATGCTATTTCAGTCAGAGTCCAGCTGGCCTTGGTGAGCTCCCAATGGATCGGCCCTACTGTCTCTGTGGGTGGGTGCACCACTTGTGTTCCTGACTTCTTTGCTCATACTCTCCCTCCTTCTGCTCCTCATTGGAACATTGGGAGCTCAGTCCAGTGCTCCAGTGCGGGTCTCTGTCTCTATCTCCATCCATCGCCAGATGAAGGTTCTTTATTTATCTCTAGAAACCAATTATAAGTGAGTACATCCCATGTTCATCCTTTTGGTTCTGGGTTACCTCACTCAGGATAGTGTTTTCTATTTCCATCCATTTGCATGCAAAATTCGCGAAGTCATTGTTTTTTTACCGCTGAGTAGTATTCTAATGTGTATATATTCCACACTTTCTTCATCCATTCTTCCATTGAAGGGCATCTAGGTTGTTTCCAGGTTCTGGCTATTACAAATAATGCTGCTATGAACATAGTTGAACAAATGTCCTTGTCATATGATCGGCACACTGATCAAATAAACACAGTATTTTTAAAAGGCCTTTTTTTCTCTAATATTTTCAACGTCTGTGGAAGTATGGAAGCTTTGGCTTGAAAAGAAAATTTATTTGGACAGGACCCTGGTGGTGGTGATTATTGGGTGGGGATAGAAGCGGATGCCTTAATAGGATTTGGATTTATCAGAGAAAAAGTGAGAATTAGGGAAACATGGAGATTGTTGGAGGTAGGACCTGAGCTGAGACCCTAAGGCTGTGGTACATCTCCCACCATCCCAGAGAACCTCTCCAATAAATCCCAGTATTACTTCAGAAAGAATTTCAGGACAATGATGTTAAATGGTAAAATTAAAACAAGGCCTCTCCTGGGCCTGGCTATCAGAAAAGAATAGCTCATTAAGAAGAGATTATTAAATTTCATTCAGGAAACTTCACCAAATCACAAAGTTTGGATGCTGGCATTGTCTGTCTTAAGTACTACGGACCGCATCAAAGTCACATAGGATTCCACGACCTAGTTCCTCCCACCTCTGAAAATCATGATCTTTCCCTAGAGGCCATAAGCCTTACACAAGCCCACTGAGTATCAAACCTGACATAGCAAAACGAAGGCTTTGGTTAGAATATGCGGACTCTTTTTACAAGTCCAACATTGACTTTTAGGCAGTCCATGAGACTGCAGGATTTTCACTTTATAGCCATTGTGCTTTTAATCAAATTCTTTGACCTGCATGCTGTTATCTGTATGAAAAAAACTGCCAATGACTCACGTTGATGGGTCACCTCTAGTGTTCTAAATGGCTCTTTTCCATGTCCGGAAAATGTTCTTCCCTAGGCTGTTTTGTCTGAAGCAATTTAATCTTAGCCACATGATACTCGGCTTCGGACAGTGGCCACCCTGGGGTGTGATGGTCAACCTCTCTCAAAAGATAGGCTGGGGTCCTCTGTAGTGGAGACCGAGTTCTGGCACCTGCTAAGACTGCTAGTTTAAGTTCATGGCTAATTTCCTTATTAAGTCTGTGTTCAAATTCCTTCCGAGGAATGCAAAGCAGATTCGCCACCAGATCCGCACGTTTCCCATTACCGTTAATAAAACATATTCCACGGCGTGGAGTGACATTTTTAAAGAACAGACTTTTCAGCAGCCTGTCTCTCTGCCATTGTGCACAGCTGAAGCCTGCCAGGTCACAAAGGGAGATGCTGGGGAAGTGGATTAATATGTAAACCAACCTTGATGCCTCCCTATGATGAATTCTCAGGCATACTTTGTAATTTTCAGAGCAATTGCGCAAGAAAATTAATTTGTATTCATGGGCTTTCCCTTTTTCTCTTTAGAAAATGACAGGCTTTGTTCTTGTTGAGAAGTTTGTTTTTAAAAACGTGGTACATTAATTCCGTGGAATAAATATTTGTAATGAAAGCCTGACACAGAAAACTATGGATAGGGAAAATGTGTGTTTCTTAATCAGATCTAACTTCCTAGTTCTTCCATGGTGCCTACTTTGAAACGCAGTGAGTATAGTTTTGGATTTAAGTAGTACATTAAAATTCATAGATACAAAGCTTGCTGGTTTTAAGATAACACTTATAAGGGTGCTGTTAGTTTCGGAACACCTTCCTGCCACTGAAGGCTCTGAGCTTTGGAAATTGCTTCATCTTGCACTTCCAGCACTTTCCTCCATCAGTGTGGACAGTATCCCAATGATTGCTCTATGGGCTTATTACCTCTTCAGTACAGACCCGAGTAGCCTGGCAGGCTTTTGGAAGTCTCTACTGTGTACTGCTCCAATAAACAAAGTTACTTTCTACAGGATGACAAAACATTATCTAAAAAGTATAAAGACTCAGCCCACCATTCAGACCATGGGGTAACTGTGATAAGCACACTTCATCCTCTTGGGCGTTAGATTAGAACCTAATGGGATGTCAGGAAGAAACATGGGGCCTCACAGGTCAAAGACGTTATCAGCTGCCACTTCCCTGACCACATCTTTTCTGCTCTAAAGAGCATTGTTCTTCAAAGAAACGTTCCTATATATTTTTTAAAGTCTCATGAAGCCCACATTTTCCTTTTTTGAAAAATAGGAATAAATATCCTTATGATTAGTCAGTGCAGATAAAAAAATGTTTTTATTACATAATGTGCAGACAAGCTACGCTGGTGCGATGACTAAAATTTATTCTTTTTCTCTATTCTGTGGAGTCTCAGGTTATTAAAGCAATATTTCCAAAGAGTTTGAAACAACCACTGAATAGAAAAATTTGCATCAGTGTGGCCCAATAAAGAAATATTCATGGCAGTCTTTGAAATTGGGGTTTATAATTTATCTTCCCTATATGAAAGGGAATATTAGTGTTAAAAGACAGTTCTTAAGATGGCAAAAACTACCAAGAATGATGCTAATATCAAACTACAATTCTGCAAAAGCTTTAAAAGTCTCTGCTCATGTTTAGTATCAAACATCATCTTTTTTGAATTTGTCTTAGCTGGTCTCTTAGCAAGCTAAAGTTAACCTTGCTCCCTTGTTCCATACGGAGAAAACCCTGCAGGCCCTGTGAAAGCAGTATCTTTTGGATTAAATATTCTGGTTTGCTGTTGCTGTTGCTGTGATTTGTTTTGTTTTGTTTGTTTGTGTGTGTTCACCCACATGTGTGTGTGTGTATAATGTGTGTGTGTGCATGCTTCCATTGTGTGTCAACTTTGCTGGCTTTAATATATAAAGTCTTCTGCACTAGAGGTACAAGATGAGGAGTTAAAATTGACTTTAATTAAATAAAGCATCCATGACTCCCTACATTTTTTGAAATGACAAGGGATTTAGACAAAGCCATCAAAGGGAGTCTTTTCAAGAATATGGAGCCTGCCAGGTGGTTACTGAGCGTCGTGCTGAGCTGTGTCTCCCCATGTACTCAGTACTGGACTCACCGATGTGAGCACTCAGCATATTGTTTTCACCTTGATTATTTTTAGTACATGCAATGTGGGGTGGACAGATGACACTTGTAGTGTAGTCTTCGTTTTTGTCTGTGTAGTCCAACTCTTCATTTAAAAAAAATACAGTTATCCAAATTGAGAAATTTATTTTATTTTAAAATAAAAAAGCAAAATGAGAATATATAAACTATCACAAATAACTTCCTGAAGCAGTTTTATACTCTTAATTTTGTATTTTTATTGTTTTTGAGATTTTCATACATTGTATTTTGTTCATATTCATCTTCCTCCCAGTCTCCTCCCAGGTTCTCCCCCATCCCATACCCTCCTGACTCTGTGTTCTCATTCTTCTTTTTTAAGTTTAAAGCCCATTAATAGTGCTTCTAGATACATACTCATAGGGGTAGGGCCATGTACTGGAGCTTAAGAGGCCCACCAGGTGCCAGACCCTTAAGGAAAACTGCTTCTCCCCTACAC
The DNA here is from genome assembly GCA_963919715.1 of Microtus obscurus. Lineage (NCBI taxonomy): Eukaryota > Metazoa > Chordata > Mammalia > Rodentia > Cricetidae > Microtus > Microtus obscurus. The sequence goes on along the minus strand of CAWTZC010002326.1, from coordinate 82,184 downwards.
CACAGTACCTTACCTAGGGGTAAGGATGAAGCTTCTGAGAGAGTACCAGCTTGATTTCTCCATGATCCTAGACTCAGGTGTATCATATCTTCAGCAATAGGATCTTACCATCAAGTTCAGCAGGATAACCCATAACAAAGACAACAGCTTGTGTCATTTGTCAATCCACTGAAGCTTGATGAACAAAATCTTTAGTAGAGGTCACCTATCGCTGACATTTGGGATGTTTGTTTGTTAGCTGTGGTGTCTAGTAGGGGCATCGTTACCCTGCCACAGGTAACTCTACTCACACTCTTTTTATATGTATATATTTATATTTTAGGAGGCTTTTGCAAGAATACATTTTGCTATGACTTTTTCAGAAGGTCTTTAGTGTGAGTTACCCCTCCCCATGTTTTCTTTTCTAATTTGCCTGACCATCCTCCACTTCATTTAACCGTTCGTTCGTTTCCACTATTCCCTTTCTCCTCTTGAATCACTGTGTTCTCTCTTCCCTCAGCTCGGATCCTTCCTCCCCGAGGTCCCCTACTAATATCCTGACCTCTGTGAGTAATACAAATGAAACACTTTTCCTACTGAATGAGAATGTATCTTTTTACCCATTGGCACTTTTTGTTATTGCTATTTTATGGCAGGATATTACCCAAACTGGCTTCAAATTAGTGATTCTACTCCTTCGAATTTCTGATTTCAGGAATTGCAAGTGTGTACCATCAAGCCCAGTAAATGTATCTTTTCAAAAATATCTTTCCTGAGTATCTTTATAGATATATGTATTACAGGATAATTTAGCCTTATTTGTGTATTATTGGTTTTCCATTCATTACCCCAACTATCATCGAGCCAATTGGCCTGAAGAAGTAATCTGATACAAAGACTGTAAGTTTTAACATGGGTGTTCGGTGGATTTGATGTCAACCAAATTAAAAGGAAAGTCTATCTATATAGCTTGCCTTTCAGTTCTCATTTTCAGAATAAAAAATGTTCTCTAATTTAATTTCCCTAATGTCGAGAAAAAAATTAGTCCTGCTTGAGGATAAAATGTACTGTTTGAATTTTGCAATTGTCTGGTAAGAATTAATAGGATGAACTCTCAAATGATTTGTGAGTTTAGAAGGATAATATACTTTATATTTAAGTGTTTAAAAATCTCCCCCAAAACTAAGTACTATATAATCTTAATGATTTCATAACCTTATAATGAAGGAATGGAAAACATACTATTCAAAATGGTTTGTATATATTATTTACTTACTGGAGCTACTTGAGCAAAACAACATGCATTTTTCTTCAAATTTTGCTTTTAGGTTAGTTCTAGTTTCATAGCAAAATTGAGTTGAAAGTACACTATTTCACATACTGGCCTGCTCCCTTCCATGTATAACTTGTACCATACTTGTATCTCTTAGAAACAGTGTATTTTCTGCAATCAATAAATCTCCATAGACCTGTCAAGTCCATGGTGTATGGGAGGGTCCATGCTCGCTATATTCTAAGGAATGGACAAAGGTATAATACCATGTGTGCACCACTGAAGCAACACAGTGGTTTCATTGTTCTAAAAAGCTACTTATTCACTCATTTTTCCATAACCAGAAATCTTCACAACTATTGTGTTTTTATTTCTCTATAGCAATTCCTTGTCAAAATGTTGTATAGCTAGTACACAGTGTATACTCTTGGCTCAATTTTCTTTAGCAATATGGACCTGTTTTTTCTGTATCTTCTCATGGGCTGGAAAGTCATTTCTTTTCAATGTTAAATAATACTCCATCCCCTCAACACCCCAGAATTCATCCTTTTACCTGATGAAGCATACATTTTGATGTTTTAGGAATTATAAATAAAACTGCTATCATCATTGTCCTTTGGGTAAATACGAGCAGCATGTCCTAAAATAGCAAAATAATTTTGCATTACTACCAACAGGAATGAGAGTTCCTGTAAGCCCAGACCATTGGCACCAATTGGTTTTGTCAGCATTCTTAATTTTTGCCTTTGCAACAGCTCATCACCATTTTCATGTAAATTTTTCTGGTGAGATGTAATGTGAATATTACTTACAATCTGTATATGTTCTGTGATGAGATGTCTACTTGAATCTTCTATTTAGAAAATGTTTGGCCTTGTTTGATGTGTGTGATACCTTTGCCTTCATGCCTATATGTTAATCACCTTGTGGTGGTGCCAGTGGGGGTCAGAAGTGTGTGTCAGATCTCCTGGAACTGTGGTGTAGATGGCTGTGATCCCCCTGTGAGTAATTGAAACCAAACACAGCTCATCTGAAAGAGCAGAAAGTTCTCTTAACTTAGTGGTTCTCAACCGTCCTAATGCTGTGGCCCTTTAACACAGTTAGTTCCTCATGTTGTGGAGGCCCCAGCCAATTATTTTTCATTTTTTCCAAAGGTCTTAGGTGACCCCTGTAAAAGAATTGTTCAATTCCCCACAAAAGGATCATGATCCACAGGTTGAAAACCACTATAACTGCTGGCCCATCTCTCCAGTTCCTTCTTTCTACACACACACACACACACACACACACACACACACACACACACACATTAATTTTTGAGATCATATTTAATTTCATCATTTTACCCTTCACTTTCATCCTTTCAAACTCACCTTTTCATGTTCTCCTTTTTCATTAACTATTGTTACATGGATATATATATATATATATATATATATATATATATATTCCAAAATATAACCTGTTCGGTCTGTATAATGTTATTTGTATGTGTATATATATTCAGGATTGACCTTTTGGTATTGGGTAACCAATTGGTGTTATCATTCCCAGGGAAGACTCTGAGAATTGCTTAATTTTCTGTAGTTCTTTGTGTAGGGTTTGTGTAGGTTTGTGTAGGTTTGTGTAGGCCTTGTGATCTTTCCCCCCATGCACTTTGGCATGTCTATTATCGTTGTCTTTCTTCAACTCATGTTTAGGTAGTCACATTGATGAGCACTATGGGTGTGGCTTCTGACATTTCTAGGAGACACAATCTCACAGCAAACTCCCTGATCCTCTGGATCTTACTGTCTTTACTCCCCCACCCCCTTCTTCATTTGCTTGCTCTGTAAGCATGCTTGCTCATGGCCTTAGTGAAATAGACTAATGCTCAACCCTCTAATGCGCCAATAGCAGAAATAATCAAAAGTGACGCTGCACAGCACGCAAATGTTGTAACTATAGACCAGGCTCAACCTCTCTACAGAACACTAGCTTGCTGCCAGTCTTACGAAGACCAGTTCTCCACCTCTTCAGACACATGCTTGGTTTCTCCAAAGCTGTAGTTCTCAACTTGTGGGTCACAACTCTTTTTTTTTTTAAGATTAATAAAGAGAAGTATCTTTAATGATGTTAGGCATTGATCTCTGTCCAATGCTCAAGGGGAGCTAGGTTAGACAGATTTTGCATTCAATATATGCTGTTATCCATAAGTATCCCTTAGGATAATGGTCAAGATTAAACTTTTTTTTTATTGGAAAAAAAAAAGGAAATTTCTGCCTCCTCCCCGCCTCCCATTTCCCTCCCACTCCTCCCTCTCCTCCTCCCCTCCCCCCACTCCTCCCCCTCCCTCTCCAGCCTGAAGAGCAGTCAGGGTTCCCTGCCCTGAGGAAAGTCCAAAGTCCTCCCCCCTCGATCCTGGTCTAGGAAGGTGAACATCCAAACTGGATAGGCTCCCACAAAGCCAGAACATGAAGTAGGATCAAAACCCGGTGCCATGGTCCTTGGCTTCTCAGCAGCCCTCATTGTCCGCCAAATTCAGAGAGTCCGGTTTTATCCCATGCTTTTTCAGTCAGAGTCCAGCTGGCCTTGGTGAGCTCCCAAAGACTCAGCCCCACTGTCTCCACGGGTGGGCGCACCCCTTGTGGTCCTGACTTCTTTGCTCATATTCTCCCTCCTTCTGCTCCTCATTGGGACTTTGGGAGCTCAGTCCAGTGCTCCAGTGTGGGTCTCTGTCTCTATCCCCATCCATCGCCAGATGAAATTTCTATGGTGATATGCAAGATATTCATCAGTATGGCTATAGGATAGAGTCATTTCAGGTTCCCTATCCACAGCTGCCCCAGGAACTAACTGGGGACATTGCCCTGGGCACCTGGGAGCCCCTCTAGATCCAAGTCTCTTGCCAACCCTAAGATGGCTCCCTTAATTAAGATGTGTGCTTCTCTGCTCCCCTAACCAACCTTCCTTTATCCCAATCATCCCGTTTCCCCAAGTTCCCCCCCACCCTCCCCTTCTCACATTTCTCTCCCCTTCTCCCCTTACCCCCCCTCCCACCACACCCCCAAGATCCCAAATTTTTGCCCGGCCATCTGGTCTACTTCCCATAACCCAGAGGATAGCTATATGCTTTTCTTTGGGTTCACCTTCTTAATTAGTTTCTTTAGGGTATCAAATTATAGACTCACTGACCTTTATTTATCTCTAGAAACCAATTATGAGTGAGTACATCCCATGTTCATCCTTTTGGGTCTGGGTTACCTCACTCAGGATAGTGTTTTCCATTTCCATCCATTTGCATGCAAAATTCGCGAAGTCATTGTTTTTTACTGCTGAGTAGTATTCTAATGAATATATATTCCATACTTTCTTCATCCATTCTTCCATTGAAGGGCATCTAGGTTGTTTCCAGGTTCTGGCTATTACAAATAATGCTGCAATGAACATAGTTGAACAAATGTGAGAGTGTAAGGGCTCTTTTGAAGTAGTCATTTAAACCATTGGAAACACAGATATGACTCATAAAAACATACAATCATGACTCATAACAGTAGCAAAATTACAGTTATGAAATGGTAGAGAAAATAATTTTATGGTTGGTGGTCATCACAACATGAGGAACACGTAATACAGTTGTATTACAGGGCTGAGCATTTGGAAGGTTGAGAATCATTGCTCTAAGGTCTGATTTTTTTCCAACAGCTTAGTCTCCTGTGTTGAGCCATTTTGAGATGCTATGGGCCTTTAGCAGGGAAGTTCCTTAGGATATGAAAGTACAGAATTTGTCCTTTTAATTCACAAGGAAACATTAATCCAAATCACAATAATTTGCTACAAGTGGCAATTTTATTTTTGAAGGAAGAAGACATATAAATAGTAAGATTAAACAGAGATAGTAAAAGGTCACAGAAATAACCAACAGATGAGTGAGAAACTTACCAGAGGTGACACATCTGCAGTAGAACTGGAAACAAGAGTCAGCAGATTGGTTCCCTCTGGTATCTACTATTATCTACTTATTTACTTGCTTCAGCGAATAGACCAACCAATGTGTTTTGGACCAGGCTCATTCAATGACACTGTGCAAGTACAGCTAGTCACCAAGGGTTTTTTTTTCAGTTTATCTTATATTTTACATCAGAAAGGCCTATTTTTCTACCCTCTACCTTCCTCTTCCAGGAATAAAACTGTTATATTAAATACTAAATATTGCCATATTCCTAATACTAAAGATTGCCATATCCTAACAATTATTTATGGCATTGGAAACCTCTTTAGTCTGTCAAGATGTGTGGGTTTGTGCTCGTAATAAAGACCAGTGGTTAGATTTGTTCCAGAAGGAACATGCCACATCTCAGCCAAGGTGATTCTGAAGCAGTGTCCAAATATATTGGGTTTCTGCATTCCCACTCAGAACATCAAATCAGGAGCATCCTTGGGAGGACAATGATTTGACAGTTTCATTTCATCCACACAAAAGTGAATATCACTTTTGTCCAGTTGAGAAAAAAATTATGAATTCTTTTATAAAAAATATGAATAGGAGCTAATAATTTAGCTGGAGTTTCCCATTCATCTGGGCAAAGAAAATAGTGCTTTTTGTCTTAAATATTATTGAATCAGGCAGGTGGATCAAAAGTAATATATATAATCAGAAATATATAGTTTATGATACAAAAAAAGATGTCATGACTAAACATGTACAGCAAATATTTAAGGTTTCACTCATTCCTCTTTATTATTAAATGAGCCCTATAATTAATCTGTGTATGATTATCACTGAATATTATATAAATAAAAATTTTCTGAACATAGGTATTTTGGCTTTTTTCTTCTCTGTGAACTCAAGATATGGCATAGTACCTTGTATAAAGGGATAATTAAATAATAAATATGTAAATAGAGAAAATGGATTAAATATGGGATAGTTTTATGATGTATCTGATATCAGTTTAATCTACTGGTGGCTAAGAGCATTTGACTTCTTTGTGTTTTTCTAATTCTGTGACCCTGGCAAGTTTTTAGGAATTTGTAAGTGGTGGTTTCTGGATAGGTAACATGAGGTGGATTATAATGCCTGTAAAAATCAAATGGAGGGATCCACCCAAGGTTCTTGAGAGTCAGAAGGTTATATAGCAAATGATAATTGAGTATTAGTGACGAATGTGCCTCCCTGTGACAGAATTAAGAATCACGTTACAAACAGTATTCTTACGTGTCACGGCTTTCCTCCAATAAGATGAAATAAAGGAAAGAGAGAATGGATGACAATTACAGTTAAAACAGCTGGTCATGCATTTTAGCTCTGCCATCTTGGCAACCAGAAACTCTCTCAGTTCTTCTATTTTCATATGGTAATGAGTTCACACTTATCCCGAAAAATGAATGATGTAATATCTGAGATGAACCTAAGGCAAGTGTGCCCCGATTATTTGAAATCACCTCCCCGTTGCTGACTCAGTGATGAGTAAGTGTAGCTTTGCAGTACAGAAGTGACAATCACTCAAGAGAAATTCAGAAAAAGTGGATTTCATAACCAAAAATAGCAGGAAAATCACACCAGTGTTCTATCATATAGTGTCCTAGTACAGTGCTATGCTACAATGATTAAACCTTGGTATTGTCACAGACCAAAAATATCATAGCCAGATATTCTGGTGGCTGGATGTTTCTGAAAGTCTTTGAGAGAAAGAAGGTCATTTTGTTAACATGTGGCAAGCTGTTAGATCAGAGAGATGGTGCCTATTAACTTTCCATCTTCCCTAGAGTCTTCCCTAGTGAGGAAAACAGCAGGAAACAAAGAATCAGTAGCTGTAATCTGTGTTTTATTACCTTGAGCAGCAGAGCTGGCAGACTGCTCAATATGTCCTGTGTACTAACCAGTAAAAGCAAGCAAAACCACTTAGTACTTAGAGCTCAGTCTAGTTTTCCTCTCATAAAATACCTTCAAAATTAATGTGTGAGTCAATTTTCCAGATAAAAATAGACTGGTTGAGAATATGAATATGGCGTACTCAGCATCATTTCCTACATGCAGTAAATGGAAAACAGAAAGAGGAGAGAGATAAGGTCTAACACTTCCTAAATAATCTGATCATTGCAGAGAATGGATGTCTCTCTCTCTTTTTTGTATAGGTATATTTGTGTTGTGTTGGAATTTGGTGTGAGCAAAAATATTCTAGGTAATATTTTAGCTGACTATTTTGTTTCATAAATATGTCATCTTGACTCAGAATTAGGAACACATTTAACAGAAAAATCATTCAAATTTAAACACAGTATCTTAGCAAGTAATTTGGGTGAAACCTAATTACTGAAGGTATTAATTTCAACTCGATTATTCCTTATTACATTTCAGTACCAATTTATTCTGATTAGAATGCTAATTCCTTAATTTTCCCATATTAACAAGACTAAAATATTTATAAGAAAATTTGCATGTGTGTTCATTAAGTAATGGCATGTGACATTTGATAAAAGTCTCAGTCTGTCCCATGAGCTGTCGTAGTGGTCTTTTGTTTTACCTGAGACTGTGCTGGGGCTACTTAGAAGTTTTCAATGTATCTCATGTGAATTCAGCAATAAGGGGGTGAAGGATGCACCCCACTCTGTACCTGACTGCTCTAACATATCCTCCCTCCTCACCCTGCTTATTATATCAGTTCTTATTCATGCTAATTTTATAAGGAGCATGGCATGTTTGTAAACATATTTGTTAAGTTTGGAGCTGAAAACACCAACTATTCTAAACACCTTAGTTTTGTGTATAGTGGTTTTAATGGGAGTTCATTTTAGCCACAGCAATAAATTTATTTTTCTCAGTAATCTGACATTAAACTGTTGTATTAGGAACGGCAGGCTGCGTACTGCCACCCGACTAGCTTTACCTGAAATAATTACATGGAAACTGTATTATTTTAAGAGACATTTATCTGTGTACAGCTAGTTTAGGATTGAATTGGGTATTTATAGATGCACATGCCATCAGAGTTATTAAGAGTTTACATGAGCCTGGCTGGTGGTGGCGCAGGCCTTTAATCCCAGCACTTGGGAAGCAGAGAAAGGCAGATCTCTATGAGTTTAAGGCCATCTTAGTCTACAGAGCTAATTCAAGGCCAGCCAGATTTTTATATGATTAAGAAATGAAACGACTAAATATGTTAGGGACCTTGCAATACCTCTCTCAGTTCTAGAGTCATCTTTGGAGTCTTGTGCAAGAAAATGTTCAAAAACAGTACTTGGGCCTGGCGGTGGTGGCGCACGCCTTTAATCCCAGCACTTGGGAGGCAGAGGCAGGTGGATCTCTGTGAGTTCGAGGCCAGCTTGGTCTACAAGAGCTAGTTCCGGGACAGGCACCAAAGCTACAGAGAAACCCTGTCTCGAAAAATCAAAACAACAACAACAACAACAAAAGAAAAAAAAACAGTAATTTTCAAATTTTTTATCTTATGAGAAATGTACTTGGACCTAAGCTTAGTGTTAGGAACACATACTGTGATGGGATGTTTAAACAAACAATAAAAAATAATTTGAATATAAACCCAGCGGGCTTGACTTTATTGACTACAATCTCCTTGAGATTTGCCAGGGTGAAATAACTATAAATGGGTTCCAGATACCTAGAGGTATTGCTAAAGAGGTAACACAAGTCTCAAGCTACCACCCGGCCACTCTCGGGCCAATTTCAGATATTCACAGGGATGGCCCTGGACAGTGAATCTCATAGTGGCTAAGGACTAATACTGGCTTCTAGTGCCTTTGTGTCTGATAGGAAACACAGATAGCAATAAAATGAGATGTTTTTATTCACATATGTATTCTTAACAAACTGAGAAAATAGTATGCACAGACAATTCTTATCTATAGCAAATCCAAATGCTTTGAAATAAACAAACTCTGGTTAGACCAGACTGCTTAATGTGCGGATAGTTAAATTTGGAGTGAATTAAATTTAAAATATCTAAGATCCTTTAAAATGTTTAATTGCAAAATATTTAAAGCACACAGAAAAAAAATATATCAGACATAAGCACATCCACAACTCACATTTACCAGAAGCTATATTACATCTATTTTAAGTGATCCTAAATCATATTTCCGAGCTTTCCCTCACTGCACTTTTCCTACCGAAGATTGTTAGTGCTCTGTGCCTGCTATGACTCATTGCAGGGTATGCTCTCATATTTTTTAAAACACATTTCTGCAAGCATACAAATAATTATTTTGAATTCTTTGCTATTTTATACTAATGCTATGCTGTGCATACTTTCTTACAACTTATAGACATAATTCAGTTTTGTTTTAGAAGTTTGTTTTTAATATGTATTGGTTTGTTCATTAAACATGTGTACAGTGTCTATTGTAATCAGAAAACTTTATTTTTTATTTCTTTATTTGTGGTCATTATCAAATGACAGTGAATCATTTGAAACAGTCTGTGCCTAACATATACTTCAGCAACTTTAGTCATATATCCAGGTGCTCTCAGAGTTATTTTTACCAAAACATATTCTCATTTACTTTTTCTTTTTTCTTTTCATTCTATTCTTTAAAATAGAAAACAAACTATCTTTTTTTTTATTTTAATACCAATCTCAGTTCCCACACCCTCTCTTCCTCCCATTCTCTCCACCTTCCCTGCAACCCCTAGCCACTCCTCAGAGAGGGTAAGGTACATTGCTTTGGGTATTGTCCAAGGCCCTCCCTATTATATCTAGGCTGAGCAACGTATCCATCCAAAGAGAATGGCTTCTCCCCAAAAAAGTACAAGCCATGGGATAAATCCTGGTGCCACTTCCAGTGGCCCAACAGTCTGCCCCAGCCATACAACTGTCACCCACATTCAGAAAGTCTAGTTTGGTCTTATGCTGGTTCTTTTCCTGTCTGGTTGGAGGTGGTGAGCTCCCCTTAGCTCGGGTAGACTGTTTCAGCAGGTGTCCCCATCATGGTCTTGACCTCTTTGCTCATATTCTCACTCCTCCCACTCTTTCACTAAACTTTGGGAGCTCTGCCCAGCGCTCTACTGTGGCTTTCTGCCTCTGCTTCCATCAGTTGCTGGATGAAGCTTCTATAGTGACATTTAAGCTAATCATCAATCTCACTACAGAGCAAGGTCAGTCCAGGCACCCTCTCCACTATTGCTTAGGGTCCCATTTTCAGAAAGTAAGATCTCTTGTTAATTTATTTACCAGACAACTATTTGAACTTTTATCATATTAATGGAAATGAAATATTTGTTTTTAGCTTATTTTTCACTGATGGGTCTTTTGTGTTAAACCTTTCTTATTTTGAAAAAGTAAAACATGTACTGTATTATCAGCTTTTCATTGCTATAATAAAATATCAAAGGCAGGCTAATTAAATCAACAATGGGCTCAGGATGCTAACATTGGCTACATTCTACAGAGAGTCCCATCGGATATGTCACAGTGTTTCTGATGGTTGGAACCTGGGATGAATATTTCCAGGTTGTCAACCGAAGAAGTGAAAGGGAGGGATTACAGAGATGTGCAAAAGAAGCAAGGTGACTTTGCTGAGCAATAGCACATCAAAATCACCGGCTTGTTCAGACCTGTGGAATGTATGATACACGAATAACTCTAAATAGAGAGGGCACAACAGGGAGTGAGAGCTGTGCACTCATCCACTTGAGCTAAGCACAAAAGGAAATTAAAATCCAGCTTTGGGAAAAAATATTTGTATATGAGAATGCAGACAATAACACAATCACATCAGCTGAGTATACACAAGAACCAAAGGCAGACACGTCACAAAGTGAGGGTCATCTGAAAGGTCATTTAACTGTCATCGCCATACATGACTGGTATATGTGGAGACCCTGCTGGGAGAGAGGAGTAACACCGGAGATCATGGGTATAACTACAACAAATGTAAAGAAACTATTAAAGTGGACCAAATTGGAATACAAGAAATATATATATATATAATGCAAGAATTTCTTCAAAGGTTGTGTTGGGAAGTTTGTTACATAAAAATCAAGTAGTAAACTTAAAATCACCAATTATCCATACCAAAGCAAAAAGAAGATGGAAGGGAGGGGGAGAGCCGAGAGTAGCAGAACAAATTCAAGCTGTAGGAAAATATTGGCGATTCTAATGCATATGTGATTGGCATTCCAGAAAGAAACAGAGAAAATGAGCAGGAGAATTGCTTGAGTCATTAAATAAAAGGTAAATCCCAAAGATGAATTTAGACACCAAACCACAGATGCAGATTCGCTTTCTCAGTAAGCAGAAAAAGCAGTAATAGTAAGAACACGAATGCACCTGAAAACACCATAACCAGCTGTGGGGAGACTGTGAGCTGTGTTTGGATCCTCAGTGTCCATGTCAAAGCAAAGCAAAATCAAAAGCAACAAAAGGCAAAGCAAAACAACAACCAAACAGCTTGGCAGCAGTCATCTGGAAGAGGAGGGTGGAAGAGTAGCGGGATCTAGCCAAAATAAGAAGCTCCAGGTATAGTAAAAAAGTTTGACTAGAAAAAAAATAAAAAATAAAAGAAATGGGGGAAGCAATCAAGAAAGATGCCTGATGTCAAAACTGGCCTCCACATGCACACATAAGGACTAGGAAGTCCATATATGTACACATGTGCACATTCTAAAATAAGAAAAAAAGAGAGAGAAGGAAAGAGAGATGGGGGAGGGAGGAAGAAAGGAAGGAAAAAAGAAAGGAAAGGAAAGAAATATCACAACCAAACTGCTTGATATAAGGGTAGAGAAGAGCTGAAGACACCGTTTTAAAAAATAGTGTTACTACAGAAAAACAGAAGTTAAGATCAATACAATTTTTCCCAGGAATCCTGCAAGACAGCAAGGTGGTTCTATAAACAAGATTCTAAAAATGGCCAAATGTTGCTTTTAGAAAAACATATGTGTAGACATTTGCCTTACCTCTGATTGACAATAAACAAGGAAGCCCGACACAGGTGGTGTTTCTGTTTCTTAACACCAGCACTATTATGTGATTTTTTTTTTCCTAAAGGGCAGGGAAGGAAACAAGTTGTATAAACCCAGGCTTTCTAAGAAAAACCCACTGTTGGAGTAACATAGAGATCAGACAATTAAAAATCAATATTTATAAGACTCCCTTGGGGAAATATATTTTATTAAGTGCTAATCTAACTAATTAAGACTTCTTTGTATACAAAATAAAGCAATTAAAGTGACAACATTGTTTCACTTACTCTGATTAGGACTCTTAATTAGGATATTAAGGATATTTAAAATAAATAATGTCAAGTCTAGGAGGAGGAAATTGGAAAGCTTATTTAGAGCCACTGTTGTCTTCTTCACTGTGGTTAAAGCTGAAAAAACTAAATGAGATATTATCTTTGTCAGGCCTTAGTATTTAGTATATGGATACAATGTGAAGGTGCAGAATTGCATGTATTAATTCATCAGATATCCTTTCTCAAATATCTACTGTGCATATTGAACTTTCAAATATAAAAAATAGTCATTTGTGGGACTCATGATCCAACAAGATAAAGACATACATATCTGAATACAAAGTTGTACTGAAAATATATTGTTCTGGCAGAAGAAAGAAAGAATAATTCAAATGTTCTTGAAGATAAAGAAAATCATCTCATAGAAAATAAAATTGTAATGAGTGCTTTGAGAAATGAGAACAACAGTGACCAGTGCAGGGGAAGTGGGATTTTCCCTAGCTCTGGGAAGAAGAGGCATACCACAATGGAGGAATGGATGTGAATGTTTGCAGTTCAGTGCAGTGTGATGCTATAAATGAGTATCTTCACAAATTTACAGTGGGAAGTCATTAGTCTTATGCTAGGGGATTTAAATGCTACCATATGGTTCATGGGGAACCTGACAAATGTGTAATGGAGGAGTAAAGATTTGTATTGAATTAGAGACTTATAGACCAGTAACATTCAGGGCTACATTGAGCATGAAGTTTTGAGAAGTCCCACTTATCAAAAGAGAGAAAAGTTACCATACAGTTACAATTGTGCGATGTGAAAAAAAATTAGCATATTGTCATTGTAACAATAACAAAGTTCAAATTTAAAGAAATTCTGATAGAGGGGTGCAGACAATTTCATGATATGAAGAATGTAGTGAATGCTACAGTCAAACATAACTGCATCTCAGACTGCTGGTTATTTCCCAGGATTTATTCTTCTTTGATTGACAGTGTGATATATCAGAAATTTAGCTGGTCACACTGACACACAGATTAAAGACTATTATCTTAAAGATAATTTGTTTTTTAATTTTCAATTGCATATTTGGGTGTGCATTTGCAAGTTCATGTGCCCATGGAGGACAGAAGGAGATGTCAGATTTCCCCAGAGATAGAGTGACAGGCACTCAGGTGCCACCTGACATGGGTACTGGGAACTGACTTCAGGTTCTCTACAAGAGGAATGTTCCTAACTGCTGAGCCATCTTTCCAACCCCTAAAAGACTGTGTTATATAGATAGCTGTTATAGTTTAAATTCAATTCAGGGAGGTACAAATGCAACGCCTAAAAATTCTTAACACGAGGAGACATGTTTACCTTGTTTCTGTTTTTTCTGGGAAGAAGCTGAGCTTTGATGGTTAATCTTACTCTGGGACACTTTAATGCAGGGACAAAGCTCCTGTCTGTAAAAGGGAAGAACTCTGAGTCGCTGATGTTTTCAGGGCCACTGCTGCACCCTGGAGTCGTTTAAACTCTGGATTCATTTTATATGACATAAAACAGATTTTGAAAATGTAGGGTTTTTCCCTGGATGTTTTTGTATTATATTAACTCAAGATTAATTCTAAATAATTCAGTGATGGAGAGTTTCAGATCTGAGAAATTGTATCATGGTCCAAGGAAACTTCACTACAGTTTGTAGCAAAGAATCTGTACATTTTAATGGCATAAAGCAAAAGAAGTAGTTTCCCTCAGCAGGTTGCAAGAGCATGCCTAACGTTCATGTATGACTTGGCATTCACTTATATGTTCATTGACATTATTAATTTGTTAATATTTCTCACAAAATTTAAGTGATACCATTAAGTAGGAAGAAAAAGAAAGAGGGAAGATGGTAGAGAAAATGTTCTTAATTGTGGATATCATCTTTGTGGGAATCAGATTTCTTTGAATAAAATCAAAGACTGGAAGTGGGGATCATGGCCCTGAGTCACTCTGTATGAAGCTCTGATTCATATGCATAGGAGTGGGATTGAATCAGTGGGTTGAGGAAAGCCTTTTGCTGAGTTGCAAAGAAGAGAAGTGACTAAATTTAGGCTATAAAAAAATAGAACAATAGGACATGTAGCAATCTACTCAAAAATGCCGAAGAACATATAAAATAAAAATCATAGTATTTTATTGAAGCATCATCATAGCTTAATAAATACTCACTTGAACCCAGATTTAAATATGGAACCAATGAATTGCTTTATATTAGCACAGAGAAACAATTGGCATTGCTCAAGAGGTTTTTGCTCATTTTCCCCCAGAAGGACTATAATGTTTAGGAAAATAATGTCATGTATCTAATAGTAAAAACCTGTAAATTCATGGCAACCCCTGTGATAACCTAGAAATAGGCAATGCCCATTACTGTGTGATCTTAGCTGCCATGGTAAATGTGGGACTGGTCTGCCAAAGAAAGAATCTTGGCTTAACCATCTCCCCACGAAGATCCACTTGTTTTAGGACCAAATCACTTTTACTTAACAAAGAAAATTTGTATTATTTTTTTTATTGAAGATAGAATTTCATACAACACATACTGACCACAGGTTCCCCTTGCTCTATTTCCCTCAGCTCCCCCTACCTCACCTTTGCCCTATATCCAGTCCTTCTCTATTTCTCTTCACAAAAGAGCAGGCCTCCATGAGACAAGAACCAAATACAATGAAACAAGATATAATAAAGGCAAAAGCCCTCATATCAAGATTGGACAAGACAAACCAACAGGAAGAAAAGAGTCCCAAAAGCAGATGAAAGGGTCAGACACACCTGCATCCACTGTCATGAATCCCGCCCATAAAATAAATAAATAAATAAATAAATAAATAAATAAATAAATAAATAAAATAAAAACACCACCACCACCAAAACCCTAAAACAATCAAACAAAAAACCACACTAACAGCTATAACATAAAGTGGTGCAGACCATTTTAATGTCTGTGAGCCCATACTAGTCATAATATGCTTAGTTGATTCAGTGGTCCATGTTCTCCTGTTCTCCTGGTGACTTCCGTGCAAGGAAACATTTTAGTTCAATTATTTGCTTCAACTACTTGGCTTTTTTTTTTGTTGTTGTTGTTTTGCTACTTAAATAATTTAATGTATTATTGAGTTTGGATAAGAAATGTCTAAATCGGGGAAAATTTTGCAAGAATAGGAAATAAAAATAGTTCAACCACTATATAAGTCTAATTGAAAATTTAGATTCCTTAATTTAAGACGAGATCTAGCCCAGTAGATAGATCAGTGCCTGTTAAAAATTTCATGCATGATGGATTAGTAATAAAAAGCAATAGTTATAAGCTCCAGGTGAATTGAGATAAATTTTTAATTTTACCTTGTGGAAATACTTTTCTACAAAAAGCACACACACACACACACACACACACACTCACACACACACAATGAACTTTTAAAAGGTGTTTCTTTAGGTGTCCAGATGTTAGTATATTTAAAAGAAATTAGCTCCAATATTCAGGTTTTCCCAGTGGCAAACTTGTAACCCAGATACCTTGTCATGCTTTGAAGCCAATTTGAACTAAATAGCTTCAACTTGCAAAAATAATTGGGCAGATAAGAGCAAAATTATGTTGTTTTTAGGAAGTAGCTAGAAAAGGAGATATCTATGTTAAGCTACACAAACCAGTCTCACACAGACTTGTTTACTCTCATAGACAGAGTTTAGAGGCTACATGCCAGTAAATCAGAGGCTGTCAGAGAAGGGAAATGGAGAAGGGTGAATAAGAAAGGCTCATGGAGGTGATACCACCAAAGTACTTTATGTGCATAGGGAGATGCCATAATGAATTCAATACTTTATATAATTTATATACACTAATAAACACTTTTGTACAAAGAAGGCAAGCACATCATAGTAAGATAGAAGGAACTTCCATTAACCATTGCTAGGGAAAACAGTTTCTTACTGTCCAAAGTATCATGGGGCCAACAATTCAGAAGCCCTTGATCCTGGGCTCACACAACTATGTAATGTGTTCTATAATGATCCTCTCTCTCTCTCTCTCTCTCTCTCTCTCTCTCTCTCTCTCTCTCTCTCACACACACACACACACTCACACTTACACACACAAAGGATTTAAAGAAGAAGATTGTATGCAAAATTATGTAAATAATTCTGGTTTGGATATCTGTATTTAGTGTAGTGATTATTTTAATTTTACATAATTTCTCAAATGATAATCCCTTGATATTTTTTGAAAATTTTAGAAATTAAGGAAGCCATAGCTTTCTAGAGGCGATTGCTGATTAGACTGAGAGCCACTGAAGCCCATGTTAAGTCCATTCCTAAAAGTCACCCTATTGTGCAATAGAGGACCAGCACTTCTTACCCTCTCTAACTTAGCTTAGATCCTATTGACTAGCACTTGTCCTCCCTCCCTCCCCACTGTTCTCCCAGCTTATACAAACCTCCAGCCAATTCTCAGCCTCTATGAGGTTGAATTTTTGGATCCTTAATGTAAGTAAGCATTGGAACTTGTCTGTGAAGGTATCCTGAAAGTCGGGAGTCAAGGAACACCAGAAAGTCTTACATACAGTGAATTTTGGGGTATTCATTGGCTCCCAACTTCCAGGATCCATTTACATCTGAGTCCCAATTTTTATTCCTAATATGAGTGTAATTATGTCAAACATGATTTTTCTCTCTTTGGCTTATTTTTGTTAACATAATCTCAAACTCCACCAATGTTGTCACTAATGGCAGACTTTCGTTCTTTTTATGACTGACCAGAGTAACAAGTCCCCAGACTGTAGCACAACTGATGCCATCTTAGAAGTAACATTAAGGCCTTGGAACCCAGAATATAGGCAGAACCACCTGCTGAAAAGAGGATAAATTCTTAGTCTATCAATGAATGTCCCTGGTTCCAGGAAAGTCCCTGCATGTACTAACCTTGCTTTTTAGCATCCGCAGTGCCACTCTGGTTAACTATTCTTGCTAACTGAGGTATGCCAACCCAGGGTATGGTTTCTGTGATTTAAAGCTCAACCTGAGAATAGCTGGAGACTGTGCTAGGTTGCTGAACTCAGTGTAGTCACCGGCTGACTAAGAAAGACACTTCCTATTGGCTTGAACCTGTGTCCAAGAAATCTTCTCTGGTGGATACTTTCCAACACTAGCATTGCAGATTTATATTAACCACATCTTATCTATGCATCAGTTGATGGACACTGGGTTATTTCCATTTATTGGTTATTGTAAATAGTGTTTCAGAGGACATGAGAGTGCAGATGTCTAGTTAGCATTTTTTCTAAACGATTTTAATTCATCTAAGTTATCACAATGATATGTATATTCTGGAGTTAAATATATTCCACAATTGATTGTTTTATGGTGCCTTTAAACTTTGGCTAGGAGACATCATAGTATCGGTAGAAAATTGGTATTAACAAAATTCTGTCTCCAGAACTATTACGATCTCACGATGAGAAGCAAAAGCCCAGTGGACTGCAAGCCTTGAGATGAAAGGCTATTTGACCTCATCAGGAAAGAGACAAAAAAAAATGTATTCTTGTGTGTTGTGTGGACTCGCAAATAGAAGTGAAGGACTGGATGAGAGGACGTAGCAAAATAAGGATCTGTATTTGGGACAGAAGTTTTGAATTCACATCCAAAGACCTTTGAAAGAAATTGGATTTGGAAGAGAATTTAGAGAGCAAATACTTCTCTTCTCCTGTCCCTTCATTTGTAAGCTGCCAGTGTTTTATTAGATGTAATTAAATCAAACAGATGTCTAATCTGCTCTCGTGCTCTGTCCTGTTCCTTCTCCTACATGACGTTCCTTCCCATTTCCCCCTTCTCATCAGTGCATGTTAATTGCAGACAAATGACTTCCACTTTGCCTTTTCCTTCAGGTATATAATGTTCCTTGATCATATTCATCCATCATTTCCTTCTCTCATCTCCCTTTTCACTGACCATTGCTTTTCTTTCAAATAGCTCCCCTCTATGCTCATTTTATTGTCTTTCCTGAGCTACTATTGTCTTGTAGAGTGTTCGTTCACAAGTTTCCAAAGGAAATGTGTTGTCCCTGTAATGGCATGGGGATTAAAGAGGTTTCACAGTGTGAGATTCACAGAGCTATCTAGAATTGTGCTTGTCATAAAGAATAAAATTTGAAGAGTACTTAGGTTTTACTTCATTACTGTAACCTTTCTTTAAAAGAATAGTGATAGCAAGATAGCAATAAGATAGTCTAGTGTTTGCTGAATGGTATACAGTCTAGAAAAATACAACCTTGATGGAGTTGTCAGAAATCCAGAGAGGCAAAATGAGTTTTAAAACACAGAGGGAAAGAGCACAATGGGGAAATATGACCAACACCAAGGAGTTGAGAGAGTGCTAATCCATTTCTCTGGGCTTTGGGAGCTGCAAATGAGATGATGTTGGAGTGGAAAAAGTCCTTTGTGTTAGGGTTGGGATCTGAGTTAAACAAGTAAGTAAGATTCTAGACATGAGCACTCTACCTTCTTCTGGGAACCTTAAATTAAATCACTGCTAACAAGGCGGACAGCTCAGGTCAATTTCTTACACAGCCCTCTACACATCCACTTAATATGATTTCATTGTAATTGCATATAGTGTCTTATCCCCAGGAGAATTAGTAGGAAAGCCTCCAAGGGAAATCTATTTAGATGCAGGCCTCCAAACTACCACAGACTTTGACTACACTCTGCAAACCTGGGGCTATATTCTTCAGTAGCACCAACTCTGGAACGATCCAGGCGTATGTATGTATGTATGTATGTATGTATGTATATGTACGTATATGTATATTGGATTCCCAGAGCCTTGAAATCTTTTATTTCATTTCCTATTTTCATTGTTTTCTATCAACTTTTATTTTATTGGCCACAATGTATTACATGTCCATGACTGAGTTCAGTCATTATTGTAAGTAAATAAACTCTTGCTTTCCTTTCTCACTTTATTCTTCATAATCTAGAGTCACAGATTGAGATTTGAAAAAACACAGAAAATGCTAATACTGATTATTATCTTATGACAGTTTAATTTTGATGATTTTTCTAGAGGCTAGGATGTAAAAATACATATTTGAAAAAGAAACGATGGAAGTCAGTCCCTCAAAAGGATTTAGGTATGAGATTGTTGTTGTTTTTGAAATAATAAGAAAGCAAAATGAAGGCTGGTAGTGGTGGCCACGTCTTCTGTCCCAATACTAGGGAGGCAGAGGCAAGCAGAGTTTAAGGCCACCTTGGTCTACAGAGCTAGTTCCAGGACAGCCAAGACTACACAAAGAAACCCTATCTTAAAAAAAAAAAAAAAAGAAAAACAAGACGAGCAAGATGATATTATGACAGTCTATGTAGATATCATAGTTACTTGGTTTATAAAATGCTGTACTGTATACAGTTTGATCATTAATATAAACATTAGACCAGAGCAGAAGTATGGACACACACACAAATACACAAACACTGGATTTTCTATGTGTGCTCTTGGTTTTCTGTCACTGAGTACTTTAAAGTAAAGTCAATCCACATGCCCACATCATGGCTTGGCTGCTCAGCTTCTAATTATTGCATTTGTGTCAGCTAATTTGTTTTGATTTCATTTTGTATAACTTGCTTATAAAAAGTTCCATTTTCACCACTTGCAGTATTAATACATTTTCTTTCTCTTTTGAAAGAAATCAGGCAAAAAACATTGCTAGTAAATTTATGCATCATGAACAAGCTCTGAATTTATTTGCTGCTTTGAGATGCTCTTTTCTCTTCATGGTGCAGAAATGCTTGTTTTGCTTATATGAATAAAAAGACTCTTAGTGCAGCTTTTAAACAGTTGTTGAAATTAGCTTTTATGCCTTGAAAACTTTACATTTCAATTCCCTTAATCCATGAGTATATACAGATGAGCTTTGTATAAAATGAAATGGTGAGACTAAGAACTCCCTATAGCAAAGCTCCGGAGTCCTCTAGTTTGAATTGTCATGCAACTAGTGTAAAGGGGGAAAGAAGCCATGGCAGCCTAGCACTCAAGAGTCAGTAGGTAGCCCATGGGAACAAGTGCATACTTACAGCTTATATGAGTTCATTTTTTCCAGCTTATATGAGTTCATTTTTCCAGCAATGGAAGTAGATTACTCTGTTAACTTTGGAATGAAATGAATGGCAGAAGGGAAGGAAGATGGGAGAGAAGCAAGCGTTAATAGCCAGAACTCAGATTAATTGTATTTTGGAATTTGAGAGGACCTGTGAATCTTTTAGTTCAATTCATTCTTTTCACAAATGAAGGAAAAAGGACTACAAGTTTTGGGGGCTGATGAAAACTGCTCAGTGCAAAGCCGATAGGAGCTTCTGTCCTGAAAACTCCTAGTGTGAGCTATCTTCCTTGATACACCTGAATCCCAGAAACCCAGGATGGTAGGTACAACATAATTTTCTGTTTTGACATCCCAAAATTTATTTTTTACAAAAATGTAGCTGCTCCCTGTGGACTATTTGTAGAATAAAAGTAGATTTTCACACAGGCACCTCCGAAGGAACCACAGTGAGTATCTGAACCGTAGGAGAGCTAACAGGGCTCACAGCTTCAGTTTGTCATATGCTCTGAGGAATCCAGGTCTACTCCCTGGCTATGTGAATGGAATTGTTAGTTTGTAAATAACTTCCCATGAGCCTCCATACAAGCCTGACTTGGACAGTTTCTTTGGAAAAGATGATGATTGCCACAGGTGTCTTGTCAAGTTTTCCTAGGTATATTAAGAAGGTCTATGAAGGTACACAGGATCCCTGAGCCTCTGAAAGTTATATTTGGCTCCGAATCTGATGACTTTGGCCCCTACTTAACTAACCTTGAAATCTTCAAAGAAGCACATGAATTGTTTATGATCTGAATGTCTGTGTCCACTCCCACAAGTCAATTCTTTTTTTTTTTTCATTCAAATATGCTTTATTAATTTTAAAGGTAAAATAACAGTTACACATACCCCAGGATAGTTGCTACATTGCAAATATTTTTTTTTTTTTTTTAGGGAGACTTTTAGTTCACATTTGTAACTTACAATCCATCTCTTTTGGAGATGACAAGGCAACAGGATGTTAAAACAACTAGTCAGGTCCTAGACACAGTCAAGGGAGACAGGAATAAATAAAAACATACATGGTCTTTAGCTTGCATTCTCTAATCTTACATAGAACAAGAAGCAACACCAGGGAGTGGAACCACCCACTTTCATTTTGGGTCTCCTCAAATCAATTAAGTCAATGATGTTGAAGGAGGCCACTTGTTTGTCCTGGTCTCCCAGAACCGAAATAACAACACAGAAACTGTATTAATTAAATCACTGTTTGGTTCATTAGATCTAACTTCTTATTGGCTAATTCTTACATATTGATTTAGCCTATATCTATTTTTTTTTGTCAAAGACTCCGTTTATTAGGGACAGGGTAACAACTTATATACCCCCTGAATGAGGGCTTGGGGAGCAGGGCACAGGAGCATGGAATCTGGCCGCGTGGTCCCAGTCACGTAACCTACATCCGGTCAGGTAGGCCAAGAAGTCAGGAGTTGCCACACCTAGTTCCCTGGATAGCTGGAATTTAAGGCAGTTCCGCTATCAGATTAGGTTCGTTAGCAATTAGCGAATAGCTAATTGGGTGTGGGGCAGGTTTTGCCAATAGGACTATTCTTAACATAATTATGGGTTTGGGGTTCCCTGCAGGCTCCCCAAGGCGATGGTTTCTGTAACAATCTTTAGGGGGGGAAACGGCTCCCAACATATTCCTCCTTTCTTATATAAAGGCAAGTAGTTATAGGTGGAGGGCACCAAGACAGAGTCAACCATGGTGTCAGATCTAAAGGAGAAGGGACTGGGACAAGGAGAGACCCTCCTCTCGACTGGTGAAGCAATTTACCTCTCCTGGGAACAGAGGGGTGCCTTATGAGTAGCATTAGTTTCTTGGAGCTTCTCAAATAAAAGGTATCTAGTAGGATTAAAGTAAGCAGATCACAGGGCACCCTGTCTTAGGCTATGTGGAGAGCGCCCTCGTACCTAAAAACCATGCCATGTTGAGCCGGCCTGTACGGCCTCTGTATGGTTTGAAATTTAGGTGAGGATCCACACTAACTCCCGTCATTGGGCCCCTGTATCTATCATTAATGAAAAATCTGTGAGGTGCTCCTTAAACAAAAGATATGATATAATTTTGGCACCAATAACTCCATCTCCAGACAAGAAGAAAGGGGCACCTTCCAAACCCAGTATTCACCTTTTAGTCTGGCCCATGGTATGTCCTCCTTCCTAAATGCCTACTCCACAAAAAGTTACGTGTGCTTGCCTGCCATCAATTAGGGAGGTGAAAAAAGGGATCAAAATCTAAAATTCTTAACATATGCATTAAACCCAAACACTTTACAGCATGTGTCAAACCTTTCCCAACATCTATAAGCAGTTACAAATATCATTAGATCAATTTCAGTAAGAGTACAATGACATACATTGTTGTCAAATACCACCATTTCCAGACTCTGAGCAACAGTCACAGGAACCCCAATCTTTCCCCTTCTTAAGTGAAGAGGTTAGTATTTTAATTAAAATGAGTTCTGTGTCCCAGAGATTAAAACAGTCTGATGTCCAGTCTGCATCTCAGCTCCAAAGCAGACCAGAGTTCAAGCTGCAGAAGCAGTTTAGCACTTGTGCTTCAGGGCCGGTGGGATTCCTGGGTGAGGTGAGCTGGATTCAGCTATCTGAAGCACATCCTGGCATTATCTCAGCCGGGTCTCCCTGGACTCAGGAGGCAGAATTGACACCCTGTAGAGTGGAGCAGCAGGTTCTGTTATCAGGGACTCCTCTCCTTGGGGGCAGGAAAAGCCAGACTAAGGACCTCTCTGCAATCGCCTCAGGAACTCCTCTGTGTCCGCAGCGCAGCCTCGACATCAGGCCCAGCTTTTATTTTCTTTCTGTGAAAAAAAGCATAAACATATCCTCGACCCCAAATATATATAGGTCGGGTTTTTTCATAATGCATTGCAAGGGCTTTTCCACCTTGCCCTAGCAAAGGTCAGCTTGGTGTTATCATGTCAGATCCGTTTGCATCTGGATCTACTTGCAAGTTTCATAAGCTGCTTACAAGGAGCCTTATTATGCTCCATAATATTTTTTTTATTATTATTAGCCATATATGCAGTTCCTCCATTGGAAGAGCCATTTGTAAAATTTAGCATAAAATCCTTTAAGGGATTTTTTTGCTATAACATTAGCAAAATACAGTTGTGTGAATTGTAGCAATAATCATCTGGGGATCAAGCCATTTTTTAGCTTTTATCCTGCCCTTTTGTACCAGACAGGCTACTGGTTTAAATTAAGAGTTTAATATCTTAATTGGCAAAACTTGAGAAGATTTTGCCATAAACAGCATTTTTTTATAAAAATGTTGTAGAATAAGTTTTATATTTAATATGCACACTTGCCATAGCTGCATTATAATTAATATACTGTATTTGTTGATTATTGTATACTTTACCTGTTGATTTATATTTTACCTGTTTGAGTACCTGTTAGGCAGCTTTAAGCTCTCTCTATTGGAAACTGTTTTTTTTTTATTTTATTTTTTTTCTATTCTAAGATGGCTCCCTTAATTAAGATGTGTGCTTCTCTGCTCCCCTAACCAACCTTCCTTTATCCCAAACATCCCGTTTCCCCAGGTTCCGCCCATCCTCCCCTTCTCACATTTCTCTCCCCTTCTCCCCTCACCCCCCCTCCCACCACACCCCCAAGATCCCAAATTTTTGCCCGGCAATCTGGTCTACTTCCCATAACCAGGAGGATAGCTATATGTTTTTCTTTCGGTTCACCTTCTTATTTAGTTTCTTTAGGATATCAAATTATAGACTCACTGACCTTTTTTTATCTCTAGAAACCAATTATGAGTGAGTACATCCCATGTTCATCCTTTTGGGTCTGGGTTACCTCACTCAGGATAGTGTTTTCTATTTCCATCCATTTGCATGCAAAATTCGCGAAGTCATTGTTTTTTACCGCTGAGTAGTATTCTAATGTATATATATTCCATACTTTCTTCATCCATTCTTCCATTGAAGGGCATCTAGGTTGTTTCCAGGTTCCGGCTATTACAAATAATGCTGCTATGAACATAGTTGAACAAATGTCCTTGTCATATGATCGGGCATCTCGTGGGTATATTCCCAAGAGTGGCATTGCTGGGTCCATGGGTAGGTTGATCCCAAATTTCCTGAGAAACCGCCACACTGCTTTCCAAAGTGGTTGCACAAGTTTGCATTCCCACCAGCAATGGATGAGGGTACCCCTTTCTCCACAGCCTCTCCAGCAAAGGCTATCATTAGTGTTTTTGATTTTAGCCATTCTGACAGGTGTAAGGTGATATCTCAATGTTGTTTTGATTTGCATTTCCCCTGATCGCTAAGGAGGCTGAGCATGACCTTAAGTGCCTTTTGGCCATTTGAACTTCTTCTGTTGAGAATTCTCTCTTCAGATCAGTGCCCCATTTTTTAATTGGGTTAATTAGCATTTTAAAGTCTAGTTTCTTGAGTTCTTTATATATTTTGGAGATCAGACCTTTGTCTGTTGCGGGGTTGGTGAAGATCTTCTCCCAGTCAGTGGGTTCCCTTTTTGTCTTAGTGACAGTGTCTTTTGCTTTACAGAAGCTTCTCAGTTTCAGTAGGTCCCATTTATTCAATGTTGCCCTTAATGACTGTGCTGCTGGGGTTATACCTAGGAAGCGATCGCCTGTGCCCATCTGTTGTAGGGTACTTCCCACTTTCTCTTCTATCAGGTTCAGTGTGTTCAGATTGATATTGAGGTCTTTGATCCATTTGGACTTGAGTTTTGTGCATGGTGATAGATATGGGTCAATTTTCTTTCTTCTACAGGTTGACATCCAGTTGTGCCAGCACCATTTGTTGAAGATGCTTTCTTTCTTCCATTGTATACTTTTAGCACCTTTATCGAAAATGAGGTGTTCATAGGTTTGTGGGTTAAGATCCGGGTCTTCTACACGATTCCATTGGTCAACTTCTCTATTTTTATGCCAATACCACACTGTTTTCATTACTGTAGCTCTATAGTAGAGTTTAAAGTCAGGGATGGTAATGCCTCCAGAAGTACCTTTATTGTACAAGATTGTTTTGGCTATCCTGGGTTTTTTGTTATTCCATATAAAGTTGATTATTGTCCTTTCAAGATCAGTGAAGAATTTTAATGGGATCTTGATGGGGATTGCATTGAATCTATAAATTGCCTTTGGTAGGATTGCCATTTTTACTATGTTGATCCTCCCAATCCAAGAGCAAGGGAGATCCTTCCATTTTCTGGTATCCTCTTCAATTTCTTTCTTCAATGCCTTAAAGTTCTTGTCAAATAGATCCTTCACTTCTTTGGTTAGCGTTACCCCGAGATATTTTATGCTGTTTGTGGCTATCGTGAAAGGTGATGCTTCTCTGATTTCCCTCTCTGCTTCCATATCCTTTGTGTATAGGAGGGCGACTGATTTTTTGGAGTTGATCTTGTATCCGGCCACATTACTAAAGGTGTTTATCAGCTTTAGGAGTTCTTTGGTGGAGTTTTTGGGGTCGCTTATGTAGACTATCATATCATCTGCAAATAACGAAAGTTTAACTTCTTCCTTTCCAATTCGAATCCCCTTGATCCCCATATGTTGTCTTATTGCTATTGCTAAAACTTCAAGCACTATATTGATGAGGTATGGAGAGAGTGGACAGCCTTGTCGTGTTCCTGATTTAAGTGGGATGGCTTTGAGTTTCTCTCCGTTTAATTTGATGTTAGCTGTCGGTTTGCTGTAAATAGCTTTTATTATATTTAAGTATGACCCTTGTATCCCTAATCTCTCCAAGACTTTTATCATAAAGGGATGTTGAATTTTGTCAAAAGCTTTTTCAGCATCTAATGAAATGATCATATGGTTTTTTTCTTTCAGTTTATTTATATGATGGATTACATTGATAGATTTTCGTATGTTGAACCAGCCTTGCATCTCTGGTATGAAGCCTACTTGATCATAATGGATAATGTTTCTAATGTATTCTTGGATACGGTTCGCCAGTATTTTGTTGAGGATTTTTGCGTCGATGTTCATGAGTGAGATTGGCCTGTAATTCTCTTTCTTGGTTGAGTCTTTGTGTGGTTTTGGTATCAGAGTGATGGTAGCTTCATAAAAGGAATTTGGCAATGACTCTTCTGTTTCTATATTGTGAAATACCTTAAGGAGTATAGGTATTAGGTCTTCTTGGAAATTCTGGTAGAATTCCGCATTGAAACCGTCTGGTCCTGGGCTTTTTTTGGTAGGGAGGTTTTTGATAACAGCTTCTAATTCTTCGCGACTGACAGGTCTATTTAGATTGCTCACCTGGTCCTGATTTAACTTTGGTATATGGTATTTATCTAAAAAAAGTGTCCATTTCTTTTACATTTTCCAGTTTTGTGGCATACAGGCTTTTGTAGTAAGATCTAATGATTCTCTGAATTTCCTCTATGTCTGTGGTTATGTCCCCCTTTTCATTTCTGATCTTATTAATTTGCAGATTCTCTCTCTGCCGTTTGATTAGTTTGGATAGGGGTTTATCAATTTTGTTGATTTTCTCCAGGAACCAGCTTTTTTGTTTCATTGATTCTTTGGATTGTTTTCTGTGTTTCTATTTTGTTGATTTCAGCCCTCAGTTTGACTATTTCCAGTCTTCTACTCCTCCTAGGTGAGTCTGCTTCTTTTTTTTCTAGAGCTTTCAGGTGGGCTGTTAAGTCTCCAATGTATGCTTTCTCTGTTTTCTTTAAGTGGGCACTAAGGGCTATGAACTTTCCCCTTAGGACTGCTTTCAAAGTGTCCCATAAGTTTGAGTATGTTGATTCTTTATTTTCATTGAATTCAAGGAAGACTTTAATTTCTTTCTTTATTTCTTCTTTAATCCAGGTGTGGGTCAATAGTTGACTATTCAGTTTCCATGAGTTTGCAGGCTTTCTGGGGGTAGCATTGTTGTTGAATTCTAACTTTAGTCCGTGGTGATCTGATAAGACACAGGTGGTTATGGATATTTTTTTGTAACTGTGGAAGTTTGCTTTGTTACCGAGGATGTGGTCAATTTTCGAGAAGGTTCCATGAGCTGCAGAGAAGAAGGTATATTCTTTCCTATTTGGGTGGAATGTTCTATAGATGTCTGTTAAGTCCATTTGATTCAATACCTCCATTAATTCTCTTATTTCTCTGTTAGGTTTCTGTCTGATTGACCTGTCCATTGGTGAAAGAGGCGTGTTGAGATCTCCTACTATTAGTGTGTGCGGGTTTGATGGCGTCTTTGAGTTTTAGTAATGTTTCTTTTACATATGTGGGTGCTTTTATATTAGGGGGCATAGATATTCAGGATTGAGACCTCATCCTGATCAATTGTTCCTGTTATGAGTATAAAATATCCCTCTCCATCTCTTCTGATTGATTTAAGTTTGAAGTCAACTTTGTTAGAAATTAGTATGGCCACACCTGCTTGTTTCTTAGGTCCATTTGCTTGATAAACCTTTTCCCATCCCTTTACTCTAAGTAGGTGCCTATCTTTGTGGTTGAGGTGTGTTTCTTGTAAACAGCAGAATGTTGGATCCTGTTTGCGTATCCAATCTCTTAGCCTGTGTCTTTTTATAGGTGAGTTGAGTCCATTGACATTAAGGGATATTAATGACCAGTGGTTGCTAACTCTGGTCACTTTTTTAGTCATAGGGTTTGTGTGTTTGCTTTCTTTTAGTTGCGCTGGTAAAGGGTGTCTAGAATTTTGAGTTATTGTGGTCATTGTTGGTCTCCTTGGTTTGTGATTTTCCTTCTATTACTTTCTGTAAGGCTGGATTTGTGGCTACGTATTGTTTAAATTTGTTTTTATCCTGGAAAATTTTGTTTTCTCCATTTATAGTGAACGAAAGCTTGGCTGGGTATAGTAGTCTGGGCTTGCATCCATGTTCTCTTAGCTTCTGCAGTACATCTATCCAGGACCTTCTGGCTTTCATGGTTTCCATAGAGTAGTCAGGAGTAAGTCTGATAGGTTTACCTTTATAAGTAACTTGACCTTTTTCCTTTGCAGCTCTTAATATTCTTTCTTTATTCTGGATGTTTTGTGTTCTGATTATTATGTGGTGAGGAGATGTTTTTTTCTGGTCCAGTCTATTCGGTGTTCTGTATGCTTCTTGAACCTTCAAAGGAATATCTTTCTTTAGGCTGGGAAAGTTTTCTTCTATAATTTTATTAAATATATTTTCTGAACCATTGAGCTGTACTTCTTCTCCTTCTTGTATCCCAATTATTCTTAGGTTTGGTCTTTTTATTGTGTCCCATATTTCCTGAATGTTTTGTGATGAGAATTTGTTGGTTTTGCTGTTTTCTTTGATCAGTGTGTTAATTTTCTCTATGGTATCTTCAGTGTCTGACATTCTTTCTTCTAACTCTTGTAATCTGTTGGTAGTACTTGTCTCTGTAGTTCCTGTTCGTTTACCCAGATTTTCCATCTCCAACCTTCCCTCGGTTTGTGTTTTCTTCATTACTTCCATTTCATTCTTCAGGTCTTGAACCATTTCCCTTACCTGTTTGATTGCATTTTCTTGTTTCTCTTGGTTTTCTTGGGTATCTTTGAGCGATTTATTCATTTCCTCTACCTTTTTGTTTGTAATCTCTAATTGTTTATGGCAGTTTTTCACCTCCTGTTTAAGGTCTTCTATTATTTTCAAAAAATTCACTTTTGGGTCGATTTCTTCTACTTCTTCTGGAGTAGGGTGTACAATTCTTCTTATTTCGGGATCCCTGGGTTCTGGTGATGTCATGTTGCCTTTCAGGTTGTTGGAGGAATTCTTGCATTGGCGCCTTCCCATCTCCTCTTTCAAATGAAGCCAAGAGAGGCCTGGTGTCTTGGTCCAGTTTTTGCTGTGACTGAGCCTCTGGGTGTATCTCTTCAGTGTGGAAGCAAGGTCCGTCCTGCTGAGCTTGAACTGCCCAGTGATGTCTCTCCTGGCACCCGGATCTGATCTCCCTGCTGCTTGGGTGTCTCGCGAACAAAGGGCCGACCTCGCTGCCGCCGCAGGGCAGGCAGGCCACCTAGACAAAGGAGCTACTACCCTCCTGGCTGCCCTCCCAATTCGGACCCTGTCCCAGCGCCCAAACAGGCTGAGCTGGGAGCTGTTGTGTGGTTCAAGGAGGGGCGGGGGGGTCAGAGGAGGTGGGGGAGGGTCATGGATGCAAGCTGGGTGGGATATGAATAGAGAGGAAGTATCGGGCAGTATAGCCCCTGCAGACTGACCAAGGAGTGCAGGAGGATTGAGGAACGTCTGAGTTCCCTGTCCCGGGCTGCTGCCGCAGTCAGAAACTCACCCACCCTGGTGATGTCTCTCCTGGTACCGGGATCTGGTCTCCGTGCTGCTTGGGTGTCTCGCGAACCCCACATGTCAATTCTTGAATTAAAATTTCTAATGCACTATTGAGAAATGAGAACTCTGAGAAGGTGGTTAAGTTGTAAGAGCTGGACCCCTCTGAATGTGATTAGTCTTCTCCTAAAAGAGCACTAAGGATGCTTTCCCAACACCTCTTCATTTTGAAGATTAGAGGCAAGGTACCAACTACAAAATGAGAGAGCTTTCAGTGGATACAGAATCTTGTAATGCAAGAACATATTCATTTCCTTGCAGTTGTAATATTGGGAGTCCTGGCAAACTCCTGGTTTGGGGACCCAAAGGCTTAAGATCTCTGTACTAGACTTCCAGGGCTATTCGGATATCCCTGAAGGGAATACCTTTCCCATTGTGATTCTATTTTCCAAAACCTCTTGAAGAAGTTTTTATTTTAAGTTTCAGTTTAATTTTCTTTGTTCCAGCAGTACCAACTCAAGATTCCCTACATAGACAAAAATATATATATTTACATTATGGTTGGAAATGTATACTTGTAAGTGTCTGGAAGCATATAGACTTGAAGTTTCAATATGTTTTTTCTGTTTCCATTAAAGGCTGAGAAAACACATATGCATTTCAAGGAGGTCAGCTAATGAAAAGTTAAGAGAAGTCAGTATATAAACAAAAGTACATTTGTGATTTTACATTGATTTCTCTGGCATCCATGAGAGAGGGACTGGTGGGAGAGTAGGAACAAAAATGAAGAAGTAGGAAGTAGCAGTGATCCTGGATAAGTGGAGATTGTTTATAAACTTCTGCATCTGGCCATGAGCCAGGGAATATCCTCTATATATGGTCAGATAGTGAATATTTTCTTCTAGGCGCTGTGGTCCAAACAATGGTGCTTATGACTATTCATTTGTCATGTTTCTGTGTGAAAGTGGCCACAAGGGTATGGAAACAAATGGGCATGTCTACTTCATTGCAATTTCATTTACAAAATCATACCGAAAGCTGAGTTCGAACCACAGCCTGCTGCCCAGTAACCTTGGCAGTTGATTACGACTGCAGTCAGAAATGGCAGTCAACTGGAGAGCAGTTAGAGAGGCTTGGCTTTGACGCCTGTTTTGTGTTTCCTACTATTGTACATAGGGAAAGTTCGTCGTACAAAACAGACAAATTTTCCCAAGTGCAGCTTTCATTGCAGGAAAATTTAAAGTAGCAACTCTACTATGTAGTTCACCTTTAATTGGGAAAGGGAGATGAATAAGTTGCTGTGAGGAAGGAGGTGGATAAAAAGTATGTACTTTGATTTGCAAAGTGTTTGTTTCTGAGGGGAGCTGGTCAAGCATTGTGTAGAAAGCACGTAATTCACTAATTAGGTAGTCTTCCTTTTTCACACACTAAGTCACTTCTAAGCATATAAACGTGTGTTACAACATGTTGCCTCGTCAACATAATGTGTAAGAAACGATCAATACATGTGAGAAAAGTATTTCTATAGGAATAATCCAGAGCCTATAAGACAGAGAATTCATTTGTACAGGGTGAATAATGTGACCATTCCATGA
Organism: Microtus obscurus; assembly: GCA_963919715.1. NCBI lineage: Eukaryota > Metazoa > Chordata > Mammalia > Rodentia > Cricetidae > Microtus > Microtus obscurus. The sequence goes on along the minus strand of CAWTZC010002326.1, from coordinate 50,773 downwards.
ACTGTACAAGAACTCTCTTCTGGGTCAAGTGGTGATTTTCACAGGAAGGTGGGGTCATTTCTTGTCCTGTGGAAAATGTGAAGAAAATTTCATTTGGTTGGGAAACCTTAGTTGGTTCTTTCTTGTTGACCTTTGCCAGGGCTCTGCATTTGTTTGACTGCATATCAGACAGTCAAATGAGGAGAATCTTCCTTATGGAAGGGTTGTTATTGTGATAATGCAAAGGAGGCCTGTTTCCAGCTACAGCGTACATTGAAGGTGAGTGTGACAATCACTCACACAAGGTGAGTGTGATATGAGAAGGTAGCAAACTGACAGGGATGACAGAAGAGCAGGTAGACGGTTGCCTTGTGAACCGTTTCAGTTCCTCAACCACATATAGAAAGTTTCTTCTGTAACCTTACAGCTCATCACACATAAAATTCCAGCTAATAGCAATGTAGTTTTCCTTTTATACAGGGTAAAATTTGCCCTAAATTTGTCAGCATCAGAGAATAGAAAAACAATACATCTTTCTAGTTGTGTGTGTGTGTAGCCTTTATTCTTCCAGATCATCTCTCTGTGGATTCAAATATGTGCATTTAGTGTAGGAAGTGTGTGTGTGTGTTTGTGCATGCACATGTTTTATTAGTGACAGTGTATTATAAAGTTAAGGTTCTATGACAAATCCGGGAAATGATCGTTGTAAATATGTATGAGCTTTCGGGTGGAGAGATGTCTGTATATGTCTCCAGATGATCTGGCCCATAAGAAGGCCAAGGAGGAAAGACAAT
>CAWTZC010002326.1:0-45000 GCA_963919715.1 Microtus obscurus | reverse complement strand
TGTTGTAAGGAAACAGAAGACATTTTTTTTTTTGCAGTAAAATAGAATACAGACAGTTTTCCCACACAGAGAGTTATGTAATAAAGCACTCCTACACTTGAGCAGGAGTAAACAGGAAACCCAACATTTCCTGTGGCTCCTAATGAGCCCCTTGAGGGTACAAAGATTACCTGAGCCAGCACACTCAGGACAAAGATCAGCAGAAGACACTCATCCTGTGGGGAGGGGGCAAGTTGGGGGGTGACTATGCACTGTGAAGGGAGGAAGAGAATATGACTCATATCCAGACTTCTAGATGACAAGGCCGACTTCTTGTGGAGGAGTGAGAGATGGTGAAGGGTATTTGTGTAATGAGAAACATTCGTGTCAAGGAGATGAGACTATGAACTGTAAAAAGTCAGAAAACTGTTGCTCCATGATACGGTTGAGGAGAAGGTTTTATTATAGATATGAGGGAGACTACAGCCAGAGGCATCTGGAAAAGTCCAGAGCTGAGAGAGAAAGTAGATGACCAGCAGACTAAACATGCCTTGAGGGTGAGAAGAAGAAAAGAATGTACAGGCAAAGGAGACCAAGCAAGAGTGTAGGAGAGAACACATGGCTGAAATAACAGAGTTTTATAGGAATTAGAAGCTGGGGGAAGGAAGGCTCATGAACTAGAAAACTTAAGGGTAGAGGGCAGGGTGAGAAGAGCTGAGAGGAATCACAGGTGCTGAGGGAGTCTGTAGCCAGCCTGTGCTTTGGCATGCTAGTAGACCCCACAGTTAGCCATTTGTTTCTTTTGTACCGGACGTGAACCACACCTGTAGGAAATGACTAGCATGAGATGAAACTAGTACAGCACCAGTATGCAGGAAATATAAGAAGAAAGATTAAACAAAACTCATAAAAATAAAGAAAAAAGGAAGCAGAGAGTTAGGAGAAAATTGCATATTAATTTGCCCTAGAAATCGCCATCTTTGATAAAGACTTTTCTTATTTGCCAAGCTGAAGGCTTTGTCCCATGGGCCTTCCATCACATGTTTGGCAAGGAAACCAACAGTTGTGTTGAACTACACCATTTATCCACAAATTCTAAAGCCCACTGTCAAATCTATCTCAACTAGGCATAGGCTTTTCATGAAAGAGATATGGGTAGATGTTGGTGGATGTAATAATAAACTAATAACTCTATGACTAAAGGGAACAGATAAAACTCATTAGGAAAAGTGCTGGGAGCCGATTTGAGTGGCTGCCATTACAAGATGGCGCTTGGCCCCGGCCTCTCTTGATAAATAACTCCATGTTAGGCAATGCAGTGGAACCGTGCCTCTCACATATGTGCTTAGGGCCAATCCCGTGGCCAGGAGCATTGGCAGGCCTGCATCGGCCAGTGTAGGCATGATTCGTTTCCATAATAAAGGTTGCAGTTCTTCCACCAGAAAACAGGGTGAGTTGTTGTGATCTAGCTGCCCACTCCCCCCCCCCCCCGGGTCTCCAGAGAAGCAGTTGAAGTATCAAAGGTTGTTAGGCAGACTCCCTATATAAGCAGGTGCAGCTCAGAGCTAGGAACCCCTCGCTTCCTGCTCTCCCTTCAACCAAGGGGCTCCAATAAAGCATGATTTGGGAAGAATCCTCGTCTGGTGGCTGTTCTTTCCTGCTGGTCAGGGAGTACACCACAGAAAAGGAAATAGAATAGATAGACATGGATGGGAGGCAGTGCTAGAATGAATCAAGAAGTTTACTGCAATTGCTGACCTCTTGCAAAGTAAAATATAGTTTTCCTTAATGGATTCTCATTGTTCTATTAACCATTCATCAGGGTAGCCTCCATGACCAGCAGTAGATGGTTATCACAAACTGACCTCATTGGTGGTTTTGTAGAGTTTTGGTCTCCTATTGCTTTGTTTGGAAATTTTTTTTTTTGTCTTATTGGGTTTTTTTTTGTTTGTTTTTATATTTTGGTTTTCAATTTAGGTTTTTCATAGGTTTTGTTTGTTTGCCTGTTTGTTTCCTAATGAAAGGGAGAAAGAAAGAAAGAAAGAAAGAAAGAAAGAAAGAAAGAAAGAAAGAAAGAAAGAAAGAAAGAAAAGTTGTGGAGTTGATTGGAAGGGGGAGGAACTGGAAGCAGTTGAGGGACAGGAAAAGTAAAATCAAATATACTGTTTGAAAACAAGTTTTTTTTCAAAAAAAGAGAAAACAATTGTAGTAAAAGCAACAGAAAATAATAAACAAAATAGAACAAAGCACACATGCGCATGCATGCACGTGGACGTGCGTGCGCGCACACACACACACATACACACACTCGCACACCGAACAACTTCAGGCTGGTAGGAATATTGAGTTTGGTGTGTAGACACAGGCTATAAAGCCAGAGGACTAAACTAAGGTTGGCATAGTGTCTTTATCTGATTTGTTATTCCAAAAATAATAATAACCATGAAAATACTCTCCAAGAAAAGGAACTGAAATGTTAGAATTTGCACTGTATGAAGTCAGCTCAACCTTTAGATAAAGTTGGTGAAAAATATCCCTTTTGCTGTTTTACTATAACAAAATTTTGTGACCAATAGTTTATTCTATGTAGATTGGGTTAGGAAGAAAAGCTTGCATTTTGCACTTTGAGGCTCAAAATTCAGCCCTGTTAACAGTTATGGGATTGCTTAACCTCATTGAGTCTCAGTCTCTGTCTTGGAGAAACAAATGAAAACAGTGCTATCTTCCTGGAGGGCTTCTTTGGAGCCAGTGGTTGCAAACAGGAATTTAATGTTAAAGTATTAAACACAGTGCAAGCTGCAAGAAGCTTTTGTTTCAAGAAGCTGAAGCTGTTCTTCAAGAAGAAGTCAGACAGGATGTATGTGGGTGGGGGTGGGTGTTACCAGGACAAAACAAGGATGTGTCTCTGGAGCTAGGTCTCAGATTGATGCTAATAGCACTGGGGACAAATAAACATGGGAATTCAAAATCTGCTCTGCACACTGGCTTGTTTCTGACACAAAAGCTTAGCGTTGACTTCTGCTCTGTTCAAAGAATAGCCAGACTGAGCTGTAATTTCTTAGTTTCATTTCTCAGTGTCTTGGGGGACAAGCTACTCCGTCATCTCGTGTCTCTGGTGTTCCTTTGACACCGTGGCAGTGGGTGAGTTTAGGTAGTGCTTTGAGGGTAGAAACAATCCCTAGGGGAATGTGGTGTCTGTCTCAGGATAAGATTAAAGAGCCAGCGACTCACAGGAATCACATAACCCCATCATTTGAGATAATTTACAAAGATTTTCTGTGAAAAGTAATCACAAAAAAATGGGACACGCCAAAAGATAAACACAAGCAGATCATGTAGTGTAATTGGTCAGCTATTAAAGACCACAGGAAGGTGATAGAGCCGATTCGGAGAGGGCTAGATATTTTGGGCAGCTTCTGTTTGGGAACACAGACGGCACAATACCACCTCTGAGGAGGCAATAATAATATATATCCCAATTCCATACCTTCCCTTTCATAGCCTATCTCGGGTGGTCTTTAGCAAATAATATATGGAATTTTGAGAGTTGCAGGACTGTCTTTATATCGACACACAGGTGGACTGTACATCAGAGAGGGACTGAAGAGGCTAGGTCAAGGTGTCCGACTAGGGTGTGGGTGTGGATGGAGGGGAAAGTTGGATGGATGGTAGGGGTGGTAGGGTGGGGAGTGGGGATGGTGGTGATGGCAGTAATAGTAAGAAACATTCAAAACACTGTGAAGTTGAACACAAGTATTACTTTACTTGTTTATTTCATTAGTAGAATTTATATTATTTTCGTCAACAGGTGGGATCTCCTACTGGATATTGAGTCATGTTGTGTGTGCACTGCTAGATGATACTTCTCTAGCAATGGTGAGATTTTTGATTGTACAACTGCTATGTTGTCTTTGTTGAGTCAATTTTAATTAGAGCCTTATTCTCCCAGTACTATAGCTATCAATGGAAAAAATTTAGGTAAAAAAAAATCCGATTACTAGGTTTAAAAGATAATGCATAGGATGCTGGGGAAGGAGTCATCTCCCTTGATGGACTAGCCACTTACCAAATGCCTGAATTCCAGTTACTAGCTCTCTATCCATCTTCACGCATACAACTTTAAGTAGACTGTGGGTCATGGAGAAAGACATAGAAGTAGGTTAGAGGACCAGCTAGAAGCAGAGATTCAACAAGAAAAGGATGGGGATGAGGGATCAATAGGGAGTGAATCTGTTCGAAATAAATTGTGGATTTATATTCATGTCAGAAACATATTGCACACATAGATACAGTGATAAATCATTCCAATCATTAAATAAAAACAGCTGCACTTAAGACAAATATTTAAGGGAAAACATCAATTTCAGAGCTAATCTCTGTATCTTGACTAATATAATTTATATGTGATTTAGTGTTGAGTGTTTTATTTCAGAATTTTAGTATAGAATTTCTGTAGAGTCTATCTAGTGTCTATATGTCACTATTAATAGACTCAAAATGTCTAAAAGTATGTACTTCATCACTTACTTAGAACAAATTTATGTATTCCTACAGCTATTCTATATTTCTATTGTTGAAAATAAACAACCAATAAACAAAAACCTTTTAACAGTCATTTCCGTTTTAGAATAAAGTGTGTTAGAAATTTAAAGCAGAATTTTGCTTCATTTTAAAGATAAAAGTGTCCTTTTAAATTAAGGTTGATAAATTGTTGAGCATCTCAGTTAGCACAAGGGTATATGTTTGTGTACATGCATGTAATGGTTTCTTCATCTGCCGCTGAACTGAAAGAGCAGAACCACTAAATAAATCAGATATAAAATAGTAAAGAACAGTCATATAAACAGACAATTGTCTTGAGACTTAATTTGTATAAAAGAACTGAAAATATATGTACAAAGACAGTGAAAGAAGTCTGCAAGATTAAGAATCAATGTTTTCATATCAAATGGATTCTGACTTGTGGCTCATTGCTAAATTCCTGCTCTCAAGCTTTGGTTTTGTGCTTGTGTCCCTGTTAAGTGAGGGCACAGAAAAAGGAACCACTGAAATGGCTTCTCCGTGGTTAGGGTGAACGTTTTTATTCTAGATAAGAGAGGAGAACAGATCTGCAGAGCCCAGAGAAGAGAGAAAAAGAAGTAGAGTGGCCATGGCCAGGGTTAGAGAAGTGGGGTGTAAAAATCATGAGGATGATTGGGACAGAACTGAGGGGAGCAAAGCCTGTGAACTGGAAAAGCCTGGGGGGTTAGGATAGAGGAGGTGGTGGGAAAGGCATGGCCCTAGCATGGACCTTAGCATGGACCTAGATCAGAACAAGTGCAGATGAAAAGGACTTGAAGGATTCTGAAGGCTAGAATGGGCTTTGATGTGTATTCACAGGTATACACCAAGGAAAGTGGCTCTGTCTGTCTGGCAGGCAGAAACCAGTTTGACAGGTTCCTGAGGCTTACTGTTCCTGCTGTAGTCCAGTTTGAGCTGAACAAAGGCTCATCTTGGGGTTATCCATTGCCTTTTGGAAAATTAGAGTTCTCTTGTGACCTGATGGTCTACTAAATATATTGTGATATTTTCCTCAGGTAGAGGGCCCTGCAAAGTCAGCCTGGAACTGTGTGACTCCTTCCTGAGCGAGAAGCCAATTAACATCTCACTGTATTTGGTAGTTCACAACTTTGACATATAGTTTCCTGAACCTAAGAAAAGCAGGAAAGCAAATTGATAAAGTGCTTAAGGCCTCCTGTTTTTCTGTATTGTTACAAGCAAAACATGCCAATGGAAATGGTCCTTAGTTCTGGTTTCATTGAATGAAGCCATTGATTCTGGTTACTTGTAGACTTTTGTGTTAAACTTCAATCAATTCCACCTAAATCTATACAAAAATATGAATGCATGGTAGGCCATTATACAAATGAAATACAGCTCATTCCTAAAATTAAAACTATGATTTTAAAATTTTGAACATGAGAACATGTTATTATATGGCGTTATAAAAATAAGAAGCAAAACAATATAGAAAACAAAATCTCAGCTTTGTTAAAATATATTGTATACAGAAATAGAAACTGCTTAGATATGAATAAAAATGTGTTTTCTTTAATACAATCTACATATAACTCATTTTAAAACAGCAAATTATTTTTAAGTCAGAAAAGGATTAAGTAAATGTTTACAAAAACAAAACGAAAAAGTTCAGTCACAACAGCAGACACAGCCCACTTAGGAACATTTAATCATCGAGGTAATTGTTCCAAGACTTTCTGCTATAAATAAACACGTTCGCCACTAGTTCTACTGGAATCCGAGCCTATATTAAAATAAAATGCTGATAATTAATGGCTCCAGCACCAAAGAGGCCTCCTGGCTTTGTGGTTTGGGTTTCAGAGCCTTCATCGTTGGTAAATACTCCCCACGTTATTACTGTATTAAGAGAAAGGAAATGAACTCGAGCCCTCCGAAAGAGGAAGACCAAAGCCTAGTAGCCATTCCTGTTAAGGAGGGTGGTCTTTTGGAGCCAGGTTGTCTGCTCCAGACACACCAGAAAGAGCTGAGTAAGAATATCAGTAAAGAGCAAGTATTGCGAACAGTAGTATAGTTCTCATTGTAGGCTTCCAGCATCCCAGCCGCGGGACTGTTCAGTCCATGAACACGTAGGCACGGCTCGCCCAGCCTTGGTGAATAGTCGCCTACACGGTTGCCCACAGGACACTTTTTCCCTATCCTTTTGCAGGGGCACTGGTTTTTCTGTTTTTTTTTTTCTTTTTCTTTTTTTATATTAAAGACATTTATCTCTTGTGTGTCAAAAATGTAACACTTATTTTCTGGACACGGTATTTTAAGATGCTGAAGTTATTTCTTTCAGAGAATCTTGTCTATTTGTCTTTTAAAGCATATTCCTTTGACCTTATTAAATGAATCAACAAATATTTATCATCACCATGTGTCATTTATTGCCCTGTGTGCTGTCGAGGCAGCAATGAGCCAAAATGACAAATTCTGCCCTCATGGAACTTAGAGCCATATGGAGAGAGTCAGATAAGCAACAGTGAACAAAACAGATCCAGACTGTGTAGTGCTTGACTGAGCATGAGAAAAGTGTGGCTCTATCTTTAAGGAAAAGAATAGAGACTCACAGACAGGGGAGACAGGACCATGGGAACAATGGACACATTTCATGACAAGAGTGATACGAATACACAGAAAATGGTAGAGAGAGACAGAAACATTAGCGTAGAAATGGGGTCAGAGCTTCTTCCAGGAGCCCCACTAAAATCTCAATTTTAAAAAAAGACCCCCTCCCTCTCTCACTCTCTATGTATATATATATATATATATATATATATATATATATATGTGTATATATATATGTATATATATATGTATATTTCATGTCATATATATCTTTGAGGGAGGACATCAGACAGTGAATATGGCCCATTATTTGATATACTTGTATGAAAATGTCTTTATGAAAGCTATCACCCTATGCAACAAATATACTCTAATAAAAATATTTGGAAAAATAAAAATTATTCATTTTTGTAACAAATAAGAGACATTAAAATATGAAGTTGTAAAAACATGAAAGTGAAAAAATGTGAAGAAAATATAAACAAATAAAGCTAAAATCATTATTATAGTATAAGATGGAGTAATGACTGGACTTGTTTAAGCATGCCCAATATTTTGATTCTGGGAAATGGCATTATCATTTACCGTGTTCAGTCCAGAGAACTGAGTTATTTACAATCAAACAGAAAGCAATCTCAGTGTTTTAAGTAAGTTTTAGGGGTTTGTTATTGTTGGGCTACATACAGCCACATGCAGTCCACAAGTCAAAGGTTGGACATGCCTGAGAATATTTTAAAATGTTTTAAAAAAACAACTATAACAAGGCTCATAAAAGTACCAATATATCAACTATGCATTCAATATTGCTTTTAAATATGTGAAATAAAATGGATGTATTTTTCAAAAGAAATCAAGCATTCAATTGCTACTGCTCAGCTTGCTTTCTTATAGAATCCAGAACCACCTGCCCAGGAATGGAACCAAGCACAATGGGCTGGCCCTCCCCAACCAATCACTAATTAGGAAAATACCCCAATGGCCTCCCTACAGTCCTGATCTTATTGAGGTGTTTTTTTCCATTGACGTTATCACCTCTCAAATGACTTAAGCTTGTGTTGAGTTAACATAAAGCTCTCCAGCACAGAAGGAATTATTAAATATTTTTTAAAAATTTTAGTAAATGCACAACAGTAACAAAGGCAAAGCAAATATGGCTGACACAAGTGAAAATGATATGTATCTGAAGTACGTTTTCTGTAATAGCTTCACAAGCATTTTCTATGTTAAAGAAGAGGAAAAGATAAGAGAGGCCTGAGGTAGTTTTCTTTCACAAAAAAATAATAAAAGAAAATTTCAGATCATTATTTTTTATGAACACAGATATAAAAATCCTAATAAAAGTATTGCTGCATGCATGTGCTAGCCATGCATGACAAAGGAACCTTTCCCTAAAGCCACAAGTATAAGCTGAGCATGGTGGTGCATGCCTATAACCCCAGCCTTTGGAAGATGGGGAGTTTTAGGCTTTCCTGGGCTACATTAATTTGGATCAACCTGAACTATAGGGGTTACATTAATTCAGATCAACCTCAACTATATAGAAAAATTCTGTCTCAAAAAAATTCAAAAATTTCAAAGACATAAAAGAAGTATAATATTAAAATACTTCAATTTAAATTATGTTAGTAGTAGATTACCAATTTTAAAATGTAAGATTATCCAAATATATAAAAATATTCGATAAACCCAGAGCCCTTTGATAATATAAATTCTTAGGAAAGAGGAATAAAAATACAATATCAAATGCTTAATACTTGGTGAATCTCAGTCCCCAAACATGACTTATACAAACATTGCTAAATGTACCAACATGTTTAATAATAAAATATTTAGGTGCCTAACACTGCAGCCTTGAGATGAAGCCGACGTGGATGAGATGTTCCCTGGAGAGAGCCTACATGGACCTGGATGAGGCTGGAGGGAGCACCTGGCTCTTGAAGGACTCGGCAGCCAATGAAAAGACAGTTCATGTGGACTTTTTAAATGATTTTGAAGATCTCTTTGATGATGATGCCCAGTGGTCCAGTGAGGCTGCTCAGTCATATATGCTCCACATTTGTGAGAAGTCTCGAATTTCTCAGGACAGGATCAGATGGTTGTAGAGACCTTGCAAAGTTCACTAAAAGTCAGAACTTGGACAACCACAGGAGGGTACTGTCTGAACCAACTAAGTGCAATGGTCTCTGAGAGTGCTAGCTCCTTGTTTAAACTAAAAACAGCACCATAACAGGCCGGGTAATTTTAATTTCTGTGCTTTTGAATGAAAGTTGCCTTCTCTCCTTCCCCTTGTACAAACACGGGAATAAACAGTGTCTATCTCTACAGTGATAAACAAATAAATAAAATATTTAAAATTTTGTTTCAAAATTAGTAACGTATGCAAAATAAATCAATTTTATGGAATAGAAAGAAAACTATGACTTGTCAAAATTATGGTTTTTTTATTGACAGTCAAAGATGCTATAATTAATAATTTAAATTTGAAGAAATTCATTCCAAAACCAGCAAAATTTTAAAAATTCAATATGAAAATCTATTATAACAGAACACACTAATATTAAGAATGTTCCCAATTCACAGAGTAAGACTTTAATGAAAAAAGTTTAATCCTTTATTGAAAATCATAAATGCAGAATTAATACATGGAACTAGATATATTATTAACCATACCATCTCTGGGGGGATAGTAGGCTCACTCAAGATGTGCCTAGTGTTACATTGTAAACTCCTCTCTTAATCCTCATATTTAAGCCTATCTTAGAGTTACTTATTCTCAACGTTGTTTCATACTGGCCAGCCCTGAAATACCTCTCTGAGTCCAACCCAAAAATCTCAGTTTGTTCTCAGTCAAGGTAATTAAAAGATTAAAGTTGGGGCTGAAAAGTTGACTCAGCAGTCAGAATAACTGGCAGCTGGTCCAGAGGACATAGATTTGATATCCAGCACCCACAAGGGGATATAATTCCAGTTACAGGAGATCTGATTACCTTGTCTGGCTGCTGTGGACACCAGACACGTATGTGGTGCATAGATGTATATGCAGGCAAAACACGGGTAATTCAAATAAGAATGGCCCTCACTATATATCTGAATGCTTAGTCACCAGGAAGTTGAACTCTTTGAAAGGATTAGAAGGATTTAGAGGTGGCCCATGAGAGAGGCCCAGTCTGTTTGTCTCTGTCAGTCTGTCTACTGGCTGGTCTCTCTGTCTCTGTGTCTGTCTCTCTAAGCCTGTGGATAATGCTGTAGCTCAACTACTGCTCCATTACCGTGCATGCTGTCATGGCCTTTGGCATGATGATGATAATGGGCTAACTCTAAAACTGTAAGCAAGCACCCAAAATAAATGCTTTCTTTTTGAAGAGTTGCCTTGGTCATGGTGTCTCCTCCCAGCACTAGAACAATGACCATGGGAGCACACCATATACATAAATTAGATTTTTAAAAAATTAGAGGAATTTCTCAGCCTGTTGGAGGCTACAAGGCAGTGCCAGTGATTCCTGCCTCTATTTACCTCAATGTTGATATCTGGAGCTCATCTTGGATCTGTCTGAAACATCGTTGGTAAATTTTCTCAGTTGCTCAGCTCTTTCCTAGGTTCCATCTTATTGTACATCATTGTGGCTCTAATTCTGCTTTTGCTTTGTAGCTAGGTAACCCTGTAAAGATAGAGATCGCTGTTCCTGGATCAGATAGAACTGTGCATGGCTTGCCTAAGAGGAGCCAACCATTCTCAGAGTAAGAGCTGGGCAACTAATCCCCAAAGCAGCACATTTGGCATCCAAAACCTAGTCCGGGAACTGGTACTTCCGTGTTCTCTCTTGACTCAGAAATCACAGAAGCACTCCCTGTTCTTCCCTAGCAGCTCCTTGAGGACACTCATCACAGTCGCTACCTTAGCTGCTTTGTGGGGGAATTAATAGTCTTAAACCAAGAGAACTCTTATGACCCTCTCCTTATTATTCTGTCAGCTAACCCATTTCCTGTGGTTCTCTGATCTCCTGTCTTTACTTCTGTATTCTGGATGAATGAGTCTGAGATTTGGAAAACTCTTAAGACACAAATAGGTTAATTTAAACAGCATTTTATGAGAGGCTAAAAATTCAGCTACTGTATATATTTATGGCTTTCAACTTTGCACTGGGATGATGTTCAGTTCTGGTAGGGGTAAATTCTCAGTGATTCCTGGGGAGGGAAATACACTCACTATAATGCCCCAATCCTGGTTCTTTGATGACAACAAATGGACTGTTTTACAATGACAAAATGATGGTCTCTGATAAGGGAAAAATTGCTGCTTCAGAATCTTAGGTCACTTCCTTTGTTTTAGACACAAAAGCAAAATAGTCTCACAATAAATTAAGAGTAAAAAGATTTGCAATAAAATGCCTTCAAGAACAATACTGCTCTGTAGGAGGAAATTTCCCCTGACTGTTTAATTCTTTTTTAAAAAAAATTAGAGAAAAATGCTTAATGTTATTTATCCCTCTTTTCTCTTTCTTCCTCTGTATCAGCCTCTTCCCTTTTCCAACTGAAGTACCCCCATTTTTTCCCATCCCCCCTTCAAAGCATCCATATTCTGTCTTTCCCCTCTGTAGAGTACACTGCTTACCCTGTGGTCTCCTCCTTCTTTCCTTCTACATTTACTTCAGTTTATACTCTCTAAAGATTCTGAGATAAGATTCAGAAACAAAAGCTAAGATTCAAAAGCATTTGTCATTCTGGGTATGGGTTACAGCATTCAGTATATATAATATTTTCCAATTCTATTCACTTACCTGCCAATTTTAAGATTTCATTTTCTTTTACAGTTGAATAGCTAGGTCAGACAACAGATCTACTTTTAGCTTTTGAAAAATCTTAGCACTGATTTCCATAGTGGCTGTGCCAATTTGCAATTCCACTAACAGTGAATAAAAGTTTTCCCAGTTGCCACAGGCTCATCAACATTTGTTGTCATCATTTTCTTGATTTTAGCCATTCTGATGGGGCTAAGATGAAATCTTAAAGTAGTTTTCACTTTCTTTTTCCTAGTTGCTAACAGAAGAAAGACTTTAAGAAAAAATTTTACTTTCTCCATGCCTTTTTTTTTGTCTGTATCATATTCTTCATTGATCCTTTTCCTACAGTAATCTTTGAAGTTTCCCGTAAGAAGATGGGGCCCCACAGCAACAATTCTACATAGTTGAGATCACATTGTGATGTAGACAGCACTAATATAAGACTGCTTCTTTTTGGGTACCAGCTGCTGAAATGGTGCACCTTCTCATGACATTCTGGCCAGAACTCCAAATAAGAACTTTGAAGAAAAAAAAAAAATAGAAACCCTATCTATTGACTGCTCAGAAATTGCTAGACATTAATTTTGAAACTTAACCATCACTTTAATTTTGCAGGATCCCATTAAGAAAACATTTTAGAGAACATCGCCCTCATGACAGTGGGAAGTAATTCTAGAAGAGAATGCCCCCATCCCAAAACAGTTTGTCCATAGTGTTGGGAACACTGTTTAGGGTTGTTGATTATTACTTCTATTAGCTTCCTGCTGCTAGACTCTATTCCTGTTCCCTCAGAGGGCTGTTATCTAGGACAGTTAGCTGTAAGTTTTCCCCTTAAATAAATAACCCTTTTATTAATCATAATTCCAAACTGGTGTGGGATTGTTTTGTAACCTACACCCTCAGTAAGGACATTTGAAAAAGTCATAGAGAAACATATTGTCTCATAGATGTATTCATGCATTGAATTTGTGTCAAAAAATAATTGAGGGTTTAAAAAGAGTACATGAAATTGCAAATAAAAAAAATGGTGGGGGACATGGGAAGAGAGAGGGCCTAAGGAATAGATTTGATAAAGATATATAACATGCATGTATGACATTCTCATGCAATAAATTGTTAAAATTTTAAAATATGTAACTAGTTAGTTGTATCTATGGTTACGTCATTTGTAAACTAAAACTTGTGAAACTAAAATTATTTAAGTTGTTATTGGGTGTTTCCTAATTAAGATGTGTACACATGTATGAGTGCAAGTTCTGGGGGAGGATTTTTTTACTACAATAATTGTGATCAACTAAAATATAAAACAAAATGAGAAAAAGAAGCTGATTTTATGTAAACATGAATTGCCTAAATTAGACACTGACCAAAAAAAAAAAAAAAAAAAAAAAAAAAAAAAGAATCAATTTTCAGCTTCTTTTCTGATGCAATAGCTTCAGTCAGAAGGCCATTTTTTAAAAATTCAAACTTAAAACAATTCTTTTTTACAGGCCATTTGATAAAGCAGTGCACTGCTTTAATTCCAGAATTGCTGTGGAATAATCCTTATATACACTGTGAATGTATATTACTCTCATTGCCTAATAAAAATCTGTCAGGGCAGTAGCTAAACAGAAAGTTAAGTGGCAACTGATTAGAAGAAAGAGGCTGGAGTCAGAGGAGACATCAGCCAGCCACAGAGGAAGCAGGACATGATAGAGGACAGGGAGCCATGAGTCATGGGGCAGAATGTAGATTAATAGAAATGGGTTAATTTAAGTTGTCAGTCATAGTTAGTAATAAGCCTGAGCTATCCGCTGAGCATTTATAAGTAATATAAGCCTGAGTGTGGTAATCTCGAAGTGGCTGCTGGGATAAAAAAAAACTCCGCTTATATATGGTACTCAATTGTTAGGCAACATTTCATACTTCTGGAGTCTTTGATGGAGTTGAAGACTAGATAGTCATAGTTATAGCTTTTCTTAGTTGTGATAAAAGATAAATTAGATGTAAAAACTTAGATTCACCAAGATAGAATAGATAATTGAGTATTTTCTTTAATTTTGTCAAATAACAATGAACTCTATATCTTAACTATAATTTTTGATAAATGTTTTTGTTGTACATAATCTTACTATAATCAAGTTAAAAAAACCTCCCTTTTTAATTAGGCAAAAGAGGGAAATGCTGTGAAATATTCCTTCTGTATACTGTGAATATGTGTTACTCTCATTGGTTAATAAAAAGTGGGCAGACCAGTAAAGCCACAAATCATGTGACAGAATATAGATTTTTTTTTAAAAAAAAGGACTAATATCAGTTGTAAGAGGTGGTTAGTATTTAGCCTGAGCTATTGACTGAGGATTTATAAGTAATATAAGTTTCAGTGTGGTAATTTGGAAGTGGCTGCTGGGATGGTAAAACTATGCCTACACAGCATTAAGAGATGTCAGTCTTTAGAAGAAAGTTTGTTACAGAGTCAGTGGGCATCTGAGACATTTTCCTAAATATATGGTATGTTTATTTAAAGCATTCACTAAGTCTTAAAAGTTTCATTGTTATAAAATTTTATAGTGATGACAGATTTTGATAGAAATTTTCATCTGAAATAGATTCTAAAAAAAAGTAAAATGTTATTTCATTTGTTTAATCAAGGCTTAAAATAAGAAGATATAAAAATACTTTTTGTTAATAAAATATCTCTATTGTTCATTAAAAAACCCTTACTAGATTAGTTATTGTGGGTTCTTCTTCCAAAAAAAATAATTTATGAATTCTACATTTAAGATCTTTTGGAATATCAAGGCAGGGGAGATATTTTCATGGTGAAAAGTGTTTTCTGTGCATGCATGAGGATCTGAATTGAGATCTTAGCACTCAGGAGAAAAACAGCTCTGGCGGCATATGTCTACAACCACACTGTAGGGGGAAAGGTGGAGGCAGGCTGGTCCCAGGCACTCAGCAACCAGTTAGAGACTGCAGATTCAGTGAGTTAAACACAAAGCAGTAAAATAAGACACTTGATGTCCTCTTTGGCTTCTACATGCAGGTGTGTATGGGTTGCTGAACTTGCACACACACACACACACACACACACACACACAAACACACAAGCATCTTTGCAAATGTTTAAGAAATTAATCTGTGGTACATATAAAAAGAAAGATATATGTTTGGTGATTATTTTTGCTAAATATTTCTTTCATGATAAAAATAGCACACACAATTTCAACTCAACAGTAGAATCTGGGGCATAGATAAGATCGCTTTGTGAGAGAACTTAAGGTCCTTTTCAAAACTACACTTACTGCTTATTAGGAACCCTACATGATCAAGTAGGATCTAGTCTGCATCTTTACGATATAAGTTTTCTACCTTGTTTCAGTAGAAACAAGGACTCAATTAGACAAGTGTAGGGATGAGCCCCACCCCCCTAGTGGGTGGGCTCGCCTGGGGCAGGCTTTGACTGTTAAATAAGTTGCGCAGACGCTGCGCGGGCCCTTGTCTGCTTCCTGTCTCCTGTGCCATGATGTTCCCAGTCCCTGCAGATGCAGGCTAGAATCTCCCCGGTAAGCACACCTTGGGGTGCTACACAGATTATCAGAAATGGGTTAGGTCGATATGTAAGAGCTAGCCAGTAAGAGGCTAAAATTAATGGGCCGGGCAGTGTTTAGAGGAATGCAGTTTCCGTGTGGTTATTTCGGGGCATAAGCTAAACCATGCAGGCGGCCGGATGAAGGGGACACAGCCCGGCCACCCCTATTACAACAGGTGGCGCGCCAACGTGCTAATGAACTCCACGTAAAACCTGACTGGACTTAAAAAGGACATAGAGAAAATTTAAGACAGCTTTTTGCTGTTTCTGGGTTGTGTACTGCAAAGAAATTGTCCTGACTCAGCAGCAGGAAAAAACTGGCTGTTTTAAAATGCCGGCTTTCTGGGCTATGCCGCCATTACGATTTCTGTCTGGCTCCGGTGGGAGACAGAGCTTTTGAATGGAGCATTTGGACTAAAGCTCTAAGGCTTGCTTGATGGCAATGTGGACTGCTGTGTGCCTGGAACTGTGCACAGCTCAGGCGCACCAAATAGATCTGAGGCAGGAGCGGCTCAGCTCCACCATGATGAACTGAGTTCGTCTCAAGCAGGAACTACCGTAATTACTGTGATAACAGCGCACTTAAGGTTTAGACTTTACAGGACACAGGCAGTACCGTATTACCCCTACATGGTGCAACTTAAGTTTTTAAGAAGTGCTTAACATTTTAAGAAATGCTCCTGGATAGTAAAAAAATTACAGATTCACAATAAAACAGATTCAGACAGACCACTAAATGGATCACAGTGTTGGATGAATGTACGTAGGCTTGAGAGAGAAAAATATATAGAGAGAGAAAAAATAAACTTAATGCCTTTAAAAGTAAAAAGGTAAAGTCTTTAAAGAGACAGAGTACAGATAGTTATAGATTTAAAAAAAAATAAAGAAAAATAAGCCACGTAAAAATGAAAAATTCACAGAGAGTCTGGATTATGTACATTGTGTTTTCTTTAAAATTTTTGACTGTAAAGGAGCTAAGTACAGAGAGACATTTCATTATATGGGCTGCCAAGTGGAACCAGAATGGATATTATAAGGGTATGATTTCAAAATTTGGGTCTCAGGATATGATGCTTCGGAGAGGGTCTTCTTTTGTTTTCACAGAGGATGAGACCTATGGATTGCATCTATTCCAATTTGGTATGATAGACCACGCCCTCCTGAAAAGTTGCTGTGAACACCCTCAAAAAATTACTTCACTCAACTGCCAACTGAGATGACCCTGGCAACACAGGTTATACCATAAAAGACCTAATTAACGACGCCCCCATTCAGCAGGAAGCAGTTTGGAGAGAAAAACTGCGCCCATGTTCCCAAAAATTGTTTATAACTGTTCTTTTACATTTAAAGGGGGATAGGATATAGATATGAATAATTTACATTGATGTGGATTTTAATGTCAATTTTGTTACATGTATATGTATTTCTGATCTTGATTAAGGTATTGTGATTATATAGTTCATTTTTAAAATGTAGTGTATAATTAGGAAATATAGGCTGTTAATGGATAATCATTGATAATAGTAAAGCTTGTATTCATGTGAGTTAGATTTTCTAGATATATAGAGTATACTTCAGTTAGATAGGCATTCTTCATATCTTTCAAAGACTGCAGAATATGGCATTTAAAATATTGTAATAACTTAGAGGTTTTCATGACAATGAGACACGTCTGCTCCTGGCAGCACCAATCTACTTCAAGAGGAAGATGGGCATCGAAGAGGATCCTTATGGAATTGGATAGCCATTTGGGCAAGAAACTGCTCTTGCCTGGACTGATGCATAAACTGGACACAAAGAACCCGCAGAGAGGACTGCTGAACTTGCCTAAAGGTGAGATGGTCTTTCGGGGTTCCTGATTCATGAAAGAGTCTAAGAGACATTCTGCAGGACACAGCAGAAAGTGACTAAACTGTCTTTGAAATTTCCTGCTTCATGAAAATGTCTCTGGATACTATGGGTCTGAAGGCTGAAGATGGATGCCCCCAACGGTACAGAGGAACTTTGGGTGACTGTCAGGCAGCCAAGATGTCTCTGTCATTACTAGAGTTTTCTTATTTCTTGTTTAATTTTATATCCTTCTGGAGTCTTTGATGGAATTGAAGAATGGTTAGTTATAGTTATAGTTTTCCTTAGTTATGATAAAGGATAAAGTAGATATAAATATTGTAACTGTAATTCTTACTTGATAACTGTTTTGCTATATGTAATTTTACTATGTTAAAATGAAAGCCTTCCTTTTGGTTTAAACAGAAAAAGGGGAAGTGATGTGGGAGTGTCCTATATCAATCTGTTGATTTCATTGGTTAAAATAAAGAAACTGCCTGGGCCCATTGATAGGCCAACCCTTAGGGTGGAGTAGACAGAAGAGGATTCTGGGAGAAGGAAGCTGAGTCGAGAGGAGTCGCCATGATGCCCGCACTCCAGGCAGAGGCACGCTAGAATCTCCCCGGTAAGCACACCTTGGGGTGCTACACAGATTAACAGAAATGGGCTAGCCCAGGTGCAAGAGCTAGCCAATAATGGGCCAGGCAGTGATTAAATGAATACAGTTTCCGTGTAATTATTTCGGGGCATAAGCTAAACCATGCAGGCGGCCGGATGAAGGGGACACAGCCCGGCCGCTCCTCATTCAACAGACAAGATTTACTTTTACTTACATATGTGTATTAATTGACTTGTGTGTGTGTATTGGTGTGCTTATCTGTGTGTATTAATTAACTTATTGTTGTGTTAATATATTTATGTATGTGTATTAATTTTGTGTGTGTATTAATTTACTTACATGCCTGTATTTGTATTAATGCCATAAAGAGGCCAGAAAGAATGTCTGTTGTAAATTAGGTGAAAATACTTGCCAACTTAAAAAAAAATGACTTGCCAACATCTGAGAAGAATAAGAATTCCTGCTTTCAGTATGAAATAAGCAAGCCTACTAACTAATGAGATGTTTCAACATAAGACAATTCACGAGAGAAAAGTACAAATGAGAATGGACCTTTAATTGACATCGCACTTCATCTGGGGTGTACAGACTAAGGCTGAAGTTGCCATAACAACCATTAGATAGGAGAGCAATGTTGATGAATCTAATGCGAGTAAACCAGATCTCTGGTAGATTGCTGGATTAGTATATATTCTGTTGGAAAATTGAACACATATTTGACAAATAGTTTGGGATGTTCAGCATAGAATACTTTAATAAAGTTTGTAGAAGGAGTTTGCAGAAGTCTTTCTTAAAGAAACTCTTGTATATGTTCAAAGAAGAGTTTAAAATGAGCACTAAATTTGGCTACGTTTGTAAAAAATAAATATATGGACTTAGCCTAAGAGCTGAGAATGCACTAAGAACCCAAATGGATAAATATTTTATCCCACGAAAAGAAACATTTTATCTATGGAAAGAAATCTTATAGAAATAAAAATGATTGAACTATGTGTACCTTCGTCAACCTGGGCAATTCTCAAAAATCCCCACAATGGTGATGGAAAAAAAGTTATGTTAGAATATTTAAAACATGATACTCTTTATGTTGGATCTACTCACAAAATACAGTATCATATGTTGTAGTAGATGCTACATGTATACAACAAAAACAACACGGGTGAACACAGTGTGCAATAATGTTTATGAGAAATGAGAAAAGAAAGATAAAAGTTAGGGTAATAAAGGCTTTTGTTTTATTTGTAGTGTGCTTTTTCCTCGAGAGAAAATTGAACCAGATGTAGAAAAAACCTGAATGTTTCCTTTTAGTGGCAGTGGGATCTGTATGCTTCTTTCCTTTGAATACCTAAATATAGTTTCTCTCAGACGAATACAGGAAGCATTGCTTGCCTGAACATTCATGCTATGGGAATCACTGAGAGCTGACAAGAAAATCCAAGTAGGTTTTGTGAAAGAGAGAAACATTGTTGGATTGGGAAACAATGACCAGTAAGTAGAAATAGTGGGCAAGACACAGACAAAGTATCAAAAATATGCAGACACATACTGTCATCAATGTGTAATTTTGAAAAACCTGTCTCACAAAAACAGAATATAGAGGTGATTGTAGAGTGGCTGAAAGTGGAGAGATAGCTGGGAAAAATTAGTGACTTACTGTACATGTACTCTGAGCATGGAGACCACTGTTAATAATGAGGTATGACAGGATCACTGAAACACTCGATTTTCAGTATTATTGCCGCGTGAAAAATAAATGATAAAATTCTTGTTTATGAAATCCTGTCACTCCTTCACATCTCTGATATATCTGAAGTCACGTGCAAAAATGACATTGAGCAATAAGAACCCTATATGTAAGCTTGCTTTCTTTTGTATATTTAATGCCACGCTTGTGAAAGTGACATAGCTTTCCTCAATGGTAAGGACAATTCACTGAGTCTGACAAGTATTGCCCCTAAGCCATGGTACAAAATTTTATATAATTCACAGCATTTAAAATGTTACAAAGCTGAGGATGAGCGTCATAATCAATGCTTCTCCTCCTGTGTCCTGGTTGAGTTTACAGTATGAGATTGACGGTTTCCTCTCCTGTGTCATTTTGCTTTACTGTGCTGCCTTCCTTGGGTAGCAATAATTGTCATCTGCTAACATGCTCCAGAAAGGAAGACATCCCCCAAAGCTTTGACTTGCATTGATGCTCAGATTTCACAGGTGTTGTTTATTAGCTTACATGAAGTCTAATTTTAAACTTGTTGAGTGTATGATTTATCATTAATGTCGAGATGAAGATAAAATATGAATAACAACTTGACCCTCTATATTGCTCTATTAAAATGGAAAGCTTTACAAGCAGCTGGCTTATTATCTTCATCTAACATTTGTGGCCATTAAGCAGCACTGGAGATGCAGTGATTCTGGGTCACCTTAAAATTGATTCGTGTTCAGTTTCATAGCCTCTCTATATATACCTTAAAAACATGGAAAGCTGAGACTTCGAAGTACAAGACCATAAGGCGAAGAATTTTCATCAAGCAGAAAGTACCATTTTCCACACTGTATTTTGCTAACAGTGATTACTACCGCATATAAATTCAGCTTTTGTGCTAGCTTAATGCAAAAGAACCTTCACGAATGGCTTTCCTAGGTCCAAGGGCTTTGTGTCTGAGAAATCTGGTGCTTCAGAGGGAAACAATGTACATCCTCAGTTTCTGTGACAGTACCAGGAGAAGCAGCATTAACAAAAAGAACTGGAGTGGATCGCTCACATTGTCTTCAGCTGATTCACCCCCATACTAAATCATCAATGTCAGGTTTGCTATTATAATTCTTCCCGTAAAAACTGATCTCTGGTGTACTTAGCTCTATCTTGAAGACATTTTACCTAAGCAAAAATTTTTGGCATGAACAACATGATGTAAGTCTGTAAGTCTGACTCATTTTAGAAGATGGAAACAGGTTTGTTTGTTTTTTTTTTTAAGTCAGAATGAATAGAAGTTTGTGATTCCATTAAATTAGTGCCCTTATTGTCTGATTGTTCTGGTTCAGGATATTTGAAGTATTCTGTGTTCAGAAGAGATTGTAAGATCTTTTTGTTTATTTCAAGATAGCAAATATTCTGAGGATCTTGGGACAAAATAATTTATTAGAAATTCTTGCTTTTAGCTGGGTGGTGGTGGTGTACATCTTTAATCACAGCAATTGGAAAGCAGAGGCAGGCGGATCCCTGAGAGTTTGAGGCCAGGCTGGTTGACAGAGAAAGTTCCAGAATAGCCAGAGCTACACAGAGAAACCTTGTCTCGATAAATCAACCAACTAAAGAAATTCTCGTTTTCACACACACTTTTATCATTCCTATTGATAACTAGTTTTGAGTATTAATCACTTGTTTTAAATCTTCTGAAGTAACAAATTCCGAGAATTTTTAAGTACTGAAATTTATTTTCCTAGACCACCAAGGAACCAGTAAAATCCCAATTCATCCGAGCAAACACTTCCAATAACATTTGAGTACTTATTTTATTATATTGTGAGATGTCATTAACTAGTGAATATCTGTTGTGTTGCTGTTATGGAAGTTGCAGTTTTCAGGATGACAAAAGACACATGGAATGGTGATTATGGTAGAACATAGCTAGAGTCTACCATAGTTAATAGAGAGGGCAGACATACATTGACAGCTTCTCCTAATGAGGGCTGAAACTTTCATGAAATGGCTTCATTTCCCAGGTTGTCTGTTCTTTCTAAAACTAAGAATTGCTTTAATTTTTTCTTTTTTTCCTTTTTGATTTTTGAGAGAGGTTCTCTGTGTAGCCTTGGCCATCCTGGGGCTTACTCTGTAGACCAGGCTGGCCTTGAAACCACACTAATTTGCCTGCCTCTGCCTCCTGAATGCTGGGATCAAAGGTGTTCACCACCACCGCCTGGTGAATTATTTTAATAATATAATATATTAAAATTTGAAAGAGCATTCAAGTTTAAAATTTCTCTACTTTTTACTATTGCTGAAACAATGATACTTATATGACACATTTGTCTTAGCCATCCAAATGCTTTGACATATATTGTTAGCTTGTGAACCTAACTATCTATTCTTATCAAATGTATAATTCTGACTTTAAACCTTTAATAAAGATACTGAACATTAAGATGTACATTATTGCAAATTTTTTCCATACCAGAAAAGAGACACTAATTGATATAAGAATATTTTCTGTTTGCTATAGTGGTATATTATTTATATTTTAATAAACAAATCTTGCCTGAAGACCAAAGGCAAAGCTAAAGCCACCAGAGGTCAGGTAATGGCGGCACACACCTTTAATCCCAGGTTTTGGGAGGCAGAGGGAGATGGATCTCTGTGAGTTCAAGGCTACCACCCTGGCTACACAAGATCATTGCAGAAACAAATCCAGGTGGTGATGGCCCACACAATCCCAGTACTAGGGAGTCATGTGTCTTTAATGCCAGCACTCAAGAAAATATAAAATGAGAGGAGAGAGAGCTTAGTCTGTTTTAGTCTGCAGTCACCCAGCCTTGGTAGAGTTAAGACTTCTCTAGTGTCTTGGCTGCTTTGCTTTTCTGGTTTTCTGGTTGAACCCCAATATCTATCTCTGGGTTTTTATTATTCATGCTACAGTTTACATTTGATTTTCAAAGAAATTGCTCTGTGTGTGGTTACATTGCATGTGGGCATTAAAGATCATTTGGAGTGTGGGAGTCATTAGTTTTCATGGTACAAGATGCCTTGCCCCAACCCCAAAATGAGGAGAGTTATATATTGGACTCATTAAAAGTGTAATTCTGAGAAGAGACAACAGGGTTGCTAAAATTTGAGACTCTTTTGTATGCTATGATCCACTCAGCATATGATCTTTGAGATATAATTGGAGATACAGTTTTCAAAATGACTAGCTAGTTTTCACCTCAGGTTTTCTGTGGGAAAACAATGTGTGCATACGGGGAAGGCTTACTTGGCTACATCTATTATGTCAAGGAAATGACATCTCAGTCTTCATCCTAGCTGCTGTGTGATGACCAGATGTTGACGTGGTAACTTTTAACACTGTAACAACTGGACCCTTCACATGTATGATATGCAACATTTCATGTTCTTTCCTTCTCTACAGATTCCCAATTCCTGAGTTCTTATGTCCCCTAAAATGGAGATAACAGGTAGACAGACAGGTATGTAGCCATGGAACACTGATTACAGTTTCAGAGGAGCCACCAAGTTCTTGGTCTTGATGCATGCTCTGCCGCTGTATGAGCGTCTGTACATCTTCCTGCACACATACCCATGAAAGACCCAGAGTAAAGAGAATACTAACTAATCTCAAACATTTAAGTGTTTATATCGTTAACCATACTGATTTAACTCTAACATCTCTTCAGTTTTTATATTTTTTATAGATGGGTTAAATTCTTGAAAATTCTATACAGGAATAATATGTAAAATCCTATACAAAGTTGGGTCCATTCTATTTCACTAAGCTAGATCTCTTTGATGTCAGTTTAAGCTAGGCAAAGACGACCCAGTTTAAGATAGTAAACTTCCTTTCCAACTTCTTTCTTATCCTGGCAGTGTTCCAGATTTGCTTTGCTGAGCTCACTATTCTTTCTGTGGTCAAGCTTAACTGTCAGAGGCATGCTGCTTGTGCTCTTTCAGCTGAGAAAGAGCAGTTCTTCAGGAGGTAGTGGATGAGCTGGTGGATAGGAGGAGGAGAAGAAACTCACCTGTATGCTGTCAGCCCAGTTCAGATCCGAAGAGCATCGCCATGTGAAGACAGCAGCAACTTTTGCCCCTCAGTTCTTTAACCTTGTCATTGCTGCATCACATCCAAGTCAAAGAAGCACAGGCTGTGTGGAGTCATTCTCCCGTCTCTTAGCGAAAATTTCCCTTCACCATGCTTTCGAGGAGTGCTCTGCTGAACAGACAGCTTGAGACGAGAAGGTGTTTTGTGCTCCCTCTCTATTATAGTGGGGGGAAGATGTATTTGCTCAGTTCTTTCTTCAGTAAGCCTTGCTTTCTTTGATTCAGTAATATATTCCATATTCAGTGATGATGAAAACATGTAGAACGGTATTGGCTTCTCAACAATTGCTGAAAACTGCTTGAATTTATGGCGGAAGACAATCATATTATAGTGAACATTTTCATACCTCATTTATTATCCACCTCAAGCTACTGCAGCTGTAATTGCTGATAGGAAACTTAAAAACTATGCGAGAACATTTGAAACCTCCAGGAACACTTTGATTTCAAGCTACTTTTTCTTCTTGTAAAATATCTTTAAATAATTAATTTTTTTTTGTTTCTGTTTTAGCCTTCTGGTTTGGGAAACATTAAGGTAACTGGAAATTGAAGGGGAAAAATATCACAGAGGAATTTACTTGTGTATTTTTTTCCCCTGTAAATCAACTGCCTGGCTTTTGAGAGACTTAGAGTGCATTCTTAACAGAGGTCAACAGCACACTTGTGTGTTGTTCAGAGTTGTCAGAACTCCCATCTAAAAGGCTGTGGGTTGGTATTCTGAAGGCTGTGGGAACAACCGCAAGCTTTGGAGGCTTTGTGCTTTATTTTGTCAACAATAGAAATTTTATTTTATTTTTTTCTTCTTGATAACTTTTGAGAAGGATGTCAAAAACGAGCATCAAATGGTTTGGGATGTATCTGTGTTGTTGGATGAAAGATTTAATTAACTTTGGAGCGAACAAATGAATCTGGACCTGAGTGAGGGCCTGAAAATTGATTAAACTGTGAGCACCTTTTCAGAAAGGGTTTGACCAGGACGTAAATTTATTTCTTCAAGGTCGGTGGCCTACTAGCTGATGGGCCGCTTAGATTAATGCACACCTGGGTGTCAGGTTCTTTCACTGTAGCTTAGAGTGTCCTCACCCCATTGTCATGCTCCGTTATCTGCTCCATCAGTCTGTCACCTTTTCCTGAAGACCAGCATTTTCTCAAGAAATGATCTGAAGGGTAGCATTGCTTGTTTGCTCTCTCTCTCTTTCTTTCTTTTATTCTTTTTTCTTGTCAGGATATTGCCATCACTGCAATATTTAGTTTAATTGTTTTCTTCCAGATTTAATCAGCACATTGATTTTTTAACAGAAGATGAGAAATAGATTTACCAAGATTAATTTTAACTTAAAATTTTAAATAGACATCAAGAAGAATATATTTATCACATGCACACATGTAGCAGCAGGCCGCTTGTAGCTTAGCCCCGAAATAATCACACAGAAGCTGTATTATTTAAATCACTGCTTTTCCGATTAGCTCTAGCATCTTGTTGGATAACTCTTACATATTAATTTAACCCATCTCCATTAATCTGTGTATTACCATGTGGCAGTCGCTTACTGGCAAAATTTCAGCATGTCTGACTCTGGCAGCAGCTCCATCGTGTCTCTCTGACCGCCCTTCTTTAACCCAGCTTTCAGTTTAGTTTTCCCTGCCTAGTTCTCTTCTTCCCTGCCAGGCTCAAAGCTGTTCTTTATTCATTTTTTATTTATTTATTTATTTATTTATTTTTATTGGAAAAAAAAATTTCTGCCTCCTCCCCGCCTCCCATTTCCCTGCCACTCCTCCCTCCCCTCCTCCCCTCCCCCCCCTCCTCCCCTCCCTCTCCAGCCCTGAAGAGCAGTCAGGGTTCCCTGTGGAAAGTCCAAAGTCCTCTCCCCTCGATCCTGGTCTAGGAAGGTGAACGTCCAAACTGGATAGGCTCCCACAAAGCCAGAACATGAAGTAGGATCAAAACCCGGTGCCATGGTCCTTGGCTTCTCAGCAGCCCTCATTGTCCGCCAAATTCAGAGAGTCTGGTTTTATCCCATGCTTTTTCAGTCAGAGTCCAGCTGGCCTTGGTGAGCTCCCAAAGACTCAGCCCCACTGTCTCCACGGGTGGGCGCACCCCTTGTGGTCCTGACTTCTTTGCTCATATTCTCCCTCCTTCTGCTCCTCATTGGGACTTTGGGAGCTCAGTCCAGTGCTCCAGTGTGGGTCTCTGTCTCTATCTCCATCCATCGCCAGATGAAGTTTCTATGGTGATATGCAATATATTCATCAGTATGGCTATAGGATAGAGTCATTTCAGGTTCCCTATCCACAGCTGCCCCAGGAACTAACTGGGGACAGCACCCTGGGCTCCTGGGAGCCCCTCTAGATCCAAGTCTCTTGCCATCCCTAAGATGGCTCCCTTAATTAAGATGTGTGCTTCTCTGCTCCCCTAACCAACCTTCCTTTATCCCAATCATCCCGTTGCCCCAAGTTCCCCCCACCCTCCCCTTCTCACATTTCTCTCCCCTTCTCCCCTTATTCCCCCTCCCACCACTCCCCCAAGATCCCAAATTTTTGCCCGTCAATCTGGTCTACTTCTCATAACCCAGAGGATAGCTGTATGTTTTTCTTTGGGTTCACCTTCTTAATTAGTTTCTTTAGGGTATCAAATTAAAGACTCACTGACCTTTATTTATCTCTAGAAACCAATTATAAGTGAGTACATCCCATGCTCATCCTTTTGGGTCTGGGTTACCTCACTCAGGATAGTGTTTTCTATTTCCATCCATTTGCATGCAAAATTCGCGAAGTCATTGTTTTTTACCGGCGCTGAGTAGTATTCTAATGAATATATATTCCATACTTTCTTCATCCATTCTTCCATTGAAGGGCATCTGGGTTGTTTCCAGGTTCTGGCTATTACAAATAATGCTGCAATGAACATAGTTGAACAAATGTCCTTGTCATATGATCGGCATCTCGTGGGTATATTCCCAAGAGTGGCATTGCTGGGTCCATGGGTATGTTGATCCCAACTTTCCTGAGAAACCGCCACACTGCTTTCCAAAGTGGTTGCACAAGTTTGCATTCCCACCAGCAATGGATGAAGGTGCCCCCCTTTCTCCACAGCCTCTCCAGCAAAGGCTATCATTGGTGTTTTTGATTTTAGCCATTCTGACAGGTGTAAGGTGATATCTCAATGTTGTTTTGATTTGCATTTCCCTAATCGCTAAGGGGAGGCTGAGCATGACCTTAAGTGCCTTTTGGCCATTTGGACTTCTTCTGTTGAGAATTCTCTCTTCAGATCAGTGCCCCATTTTTTAATTGGGTTAATTAGCATTTTAAAGTCTTGTTTCTTGAGTTCTTTATATATTTTGGAGACTCGGACCTTGTCTGTTGCGGGGTTGGTGAAGATCTTCTCCCAGTCAGTGGGTTCCCTTTTTGTCTTAGTGACAGTGTCTTTTGCTTTACAGAAGCTTCTCAGTTTCAGTAGGTCCCATTTATTCAATGTTGCCCCTTAATGACTGTGCTGCTGCGGTTATACCTAGGGAAGCGATCGCCTGTGCCCATCTGTTGTAGGGTACTTCCCACTTTCTCTTCTATCAGGTTCAGTGTGTTCAGATTGATATTGAGGTCTTTGATCCATTTGGACTTGAGTTTTGTGCATGGTGATAGATATGGGTCTATTTTCATTCTTCTACAGGTTGACATCCAGTTGTGCCAGCACCATTTGTTGAAGATGCTTTCTTTCTTCCATTGTATACTTTTAGCACCTTTATCGAAAATGAGGTATTCATAGGTTTGTGGGTTCAAATCCGGGTCTTCTATACGATTCCATTGGTCGACTTCTCTATTTTTATGCCAATACCACTCCGTTTTCATTACTGTAGCTCTGTAATAGAGTTTAAAGTCAGGGATGGTAATGCCTCCAGAAGTTCCTTTATTGTATAAGATTGTTTTGGCTATCCTGGGTTTTTTGTTATTCCAAATAAAGTTGATTATTGTCCTTTCAAGATCAGTGAAGAATTTTGATGGGATCTTGATGGGGATTGCATTGAATCTATAAATTGCCTTTGGTAGGATTGCCATTTTTACTATGTTGATCCTCCCAATCCACGAGCAAGGGAGATCCTTCCATTTTCTGGTATCCTCTTCAATTTCTTTCTTCAATGCTTTAAAGTTCTTGTCAAATAGATCCTTCACTTCTTTGGTTAGAGTTACCCCGAGATATTTTATGCTGTTTGTGGCTATTGTGAAAGGTGATGCTTCTCTGATTTCCCTCTCTGCTTCCATATCCTTTGTGTATAGGAGGGCGACTGATTTTTTGGAGTTGATCTTGTATCCGGCCACATTACTAAAGGTGTTCGGAGAGAAACTCAAAGCCATCCCACTTAAATCAGGAACACGACAAGGCTGTCCACTCTCTCCATACCTCTTCAATATAGTGCTTGAAGTTTTAGCAATAGCAATAAGACAACACAAGGGGATCAAGGGGATTCGAATTGGAAAGGAAGATGTTAAACTTTCGTTATTTGCAGATGATATGATAGTGTACATAAGTGACCCCCAAAACTCCACCAAAGAACTTTTACAGCTGTTCTTTATTCATTAACCAATAAAATTAACACCTAGACAGAGGGACCTCTCACACCACACACACATACACATACGTACACTCACACTTACACATGCACACAAATGCATATATACACAGGCACATACACATGTATACAGACACATATACACACTCACACATGCACACAAACACATATACACACATACACATGCACACAAATATTCATATGCATGCACATATGAATGTATACATGCACCCACACAACTGGAGATTCTATTTTTTGTAAAGACACAAGTTTGACTGTCAGGCATTAATGTAAGGAGAAAATGATTAGAAAAATTGTGCTTGAGGAATAAGTGAAAATAAACACTGTTTATCTTAAGAGGAATGGGAATGAGAGTGGCAAGCAGAGTCATCCTTGACTTATAAAGAGTATCTGAAATAATATTCACTCTTGTTACCCTCATTAATAAAGCAGCAAGTTATAGTCTTACAAGCTTTTCTTCTAGTACATTCTTTAATAGTATACAGTAAGTATCCAATGGTTGACAGGTGTTTCTTTTACCTCTTGATGTATTGCAAAGTATAAATTAATTAGTAATATTGTTGATAATTAATTTCTACACTAAATTAGACTTTGGTAACCATTTTATTGTCCAGGCATTCTTGTATAATAATCTATACTTTCCCTGTGTTTTCACTTTGCCTAAAATTTTTTAAAATGTTTCTGAAATAATAACATAATTCCTAAGGAATGTTTTTGAAATTTTAGTTTTATGTATATATAACTTATATATAGTATAGTATAAAACTAATATGTATATGCTTGTATAGACTTCATACATTCTTTTTAATGCATAAAATACTGTTTTTTTAGCATGTTAAATAAATATTACAGAAGACTTTTGTGTAAGACTTATTTACTGTTTCTAGGTTTCAGCAGTTGAGGAAAATTCAAAATAACTCCATTAATAAGGTCTTTGCCAATATTTTACTTTTATTTTATTGAAAATGTTTTTACAAACAATATATTCTGATCACAGAATATATATATATATATATATATATATATATATATATATATATATACCCTCACATCTTTTCCCAGATCCTTGCCACCCTATCACCCTACCCATATAACTCAGTGCCTTCTTTTTTCTCCCTCTTTTGAAAATAAACAGGGAAGTATAAAAGAAAATCAAACCAGAATAAAACAAATCAAGCAAACATAGGATAAAAATAGAAAAAGAATAGAAAAAGAAATATACACACTCATGTGTGCATGCACACACACATACACACAAATATACAGCAATAAACGCAAACACAAAACCATAAAAACACATAACTAGAGATAATAATATTTAAGCAAAACAACTTTAAGGTTTAAAAATGCTCAAATAAGTCATTATGACACAAAATATCTGCCAAATACCATTGACTTTTGTTTGACCATCTACTGCTGGGTATGGGGCCTGCTGTTAGGTGTGGTTTGCTTCCCTGATGATGAGAATCAAGGTGTAAGTTAGGATTTTAATATGGTTTTAATTTTATAAAATAAATGTAATTAAAATAATTCTTGTACTTTAACTACTCTTTATTCCCATAGATGAAGAATGTCAAAATAGATGTATCAAAATACATATTTGAACCAACAAAAATAATGGTTTATCAGGGATTGATATTATCCTTTTAAAATTCAAACGAAGTTATAAAAAATGAAAAGCCATAATTTCATTTCTCACATCACAGCTTTTCTTTTGTTATCAGTAAAGCTCTCTCCTATGACCCAAACATCCTGTGGATTTTGGATTGTTGGAAGTGACAATCTGGTTTTTGCACCTGCCTTATGCCAGGAATGGTTCCCGTTTTCAGACTCCTGGCAGTAGGCCATTATTTTGATCACAGGCTGTTGTCCGATGCCCATTCATTATACTGAATCTCAAGACAGCTGTAGATTACCATAATCATCATTTTTTTCCAGAGCTGATAGGGCGATGCAGTAGTAGAATTTTCTCTTCATGTGAGTGTTCATATTTACAGAAAAGCATAGGGATTTGTAATAATTGTTTTCTTTGTGAAATATGAGATGTTTAAACAAATTCCTGTTAAGTCAACATGGTGAATGATTGTAACCACTGCTGTCACTTTATGCACACCATGATTTTGCTGTCATGGGACAAAGACCCAAGAAGCACTCGACAAATCCAGAGTAGAAATTTGAGGATCTCTATTAAGCCTGCCTGTGAATGCCTGAAGAGAAACTTCTTCCAGACAGGCCTGTCTTCTGTGAAGAGGTTAATTGTTGTTGTTGTTTTCTTTAATTAATTGAAAAAACTATCTTTTCTCATTTTACATACCCATCCCAATTCCCACTCACTTCCTCTTCCTGCTACCTCCACCTCCCTCCCTCCCATTCACTCCTCAAAGAAGGTAAGGCTTCCCATGGGGAGTCAACAAAGTCTAGCACACTGCTTTGAGACAGGACCAAGGCTCTCCCCACTTCATCTAGGCTGAGCAAGGTATCTCTACAAAAAGAATAGACTCCAAAAAGCCAGTATGAGCAGTGTGAATAAATCCTGGTCTTGCTTCCAGTGGCTCCCCAGTCTGCCCTAGCCATACAATAGTCATCACATTTAGAGGGTCCTATGTTGGTTCCCCCTCTGTCAGGCCCCAGTCAGTGATCTCTCATTAGCTCAAGTAGGCTGTTTCGGTGGGTGTCTCCATCATGGTCTTGACCCCTTTGCTCATATTCTCACTCCTCCCTCTCTTTGACTAGACTTTAACAACTCAGCCCAGTGCTCTGCTGTGGATTTCTGCGTCTGTTTCCATCAGTTGCTGGATGAAGGTTCTATGATGACTTTTAAGATAGTCCTCACTCTGACTATAGACAAAGCCAGTTCTGACACCCTCTCCTCTATTGCTTAGGTTCTTAACTGGGGTCATCCTTGTGGATTCCCGGGAATTTCCCCAGTGCCAGGTTTCTTGCTAGCCCCACAATGGCTCCCTCAATCAAAATATCTCTTTCCTTGCTGTCCCTCTCTATCCTTCCCCTATCTCAACCATCCCATTTTTCAAGTTCTCCCTCTCCCCATTTTGCTCCCCTCCATCCCGTCTATTCTCCCTTCTCCCCATACCCCCATGCTCCCAATCTTCTCATGAGATCTTTTCTATTTTTCCCTTCACAGAGGGAGCTTTGTATGCTTTTTTTAGGGTTCTTGTTACCTAGCTTCTCTGGGGTTGTGGTTACCAAGAAAGTTCACTAAACTTCTTGTGTCTAGAATTCCTTCCCAAACTCTCTCAGGTTTTAAGTGGATAGTCACACATGTTTGCACCAATCTGTTGGTGGAGTCTGTTCTATTGTTCCTGGCCACTCAGACTGAAAATAACCACACAGAAACTATGTTATTTAAAACACTTATTATACTCAATTCTGAGCTAGTGTGGGATTACTTTTTAGCATTCATCTTCAGTCAAATAGATTTGCTATAGCACCTATTGAGCTGGCTGTACATCAAGTTAGAAAGCTAATGATAGCCCCAAAGATATAGACTTTTGTATCATTGGGGATATCTTTCTAGCAAGGTCATTGCTGTGGTTTGTAGGTTTTACACCTGGGTAGGAATATTCACTACTTTTCTCTCTTGAAGCTTGCAAAGCACATATGGATACTATGAGGGCTAGTACTCAGGGAGGTGGATTCCAGGTTAAAACTAGTTCAATTCCTTCAAGTTTTGTGTCCAAAGTGGTTGTATTTTTATGAAAAGGTTCTACCTTCAAGTTCTGGTAGGCAACCAAGGCAATGATAATAGTCTAAATTATTTTGGGGAGTTTCTTAAATCCCTCTTCTGACTAACAATTTAAATGGGGGTTTCTTTTGCCTGGCACTGTGGTTTTTCTTAGTCTGTGTCTCTTAGAGAAGCATTGTCAGCCCATGTCATGTAACTCCATCAGCTGTAAATAATAACCTTTATACCTAAGGCTCAGTGGACATTATGGAGCAGGGAGTAGAAGCACTATAGGAATCAGAAGACCAGGATACCAACTTCTAGGTAATGACTTCTAGATACAGTTAGGATCTTCAGCTACGAAACCTCAACCATCTAGTTGCCTAAACAAGACCCAAATAATAATGCCATTTAATACTTGAACATGGATTTTTCATACATTTTTCAACATGTAAATTTTATAAGGCCCTACTTCTAAATGAAGAGCTGTGAGCAATCAGTGGCTGCTGAGAATAAGAGGAGCCTCCTTAAAGGGTATGAAATCCCAAGTGGTAGGCATCAAGCAAGTGAAGCCAAATGGACTCAGTAGACTCTTTCTGTGTGTGTGTGTGTGTGTGTGTGTGTGTGTGTGTGTGTGTGTGTGTAAAACAATATAATTAAAGAAGAGGTCTTGAATTTGAGAGGGACTAAGGAGCATGAGATAAATTGGATGGGGGAGAGGGAGGTATGGAAATGTCACAGTACTCACGTATGAAATTTTGGGGAAAAATTTATTTAAAATAAATATATTGTGTTATATATGAATAATCATTGATAATTTTCAAGCAAAAGAATTTGCCCTCACTTTCTGATTTTGTACACTGAAAGAGGACATAAATTCTTAAATTAGAATATATTAGTCTAACCATAATTCTACTGCTGCATGTTTAAATCTAACAAGAAAATCAAGTCAATCCATATGATACAAAAAGTACATTAATATTTTCTACTTAATAAGATTTTATTATTCATATTTTAAAAAATGAAAAACAAAGCAAGATATAATCTTCTTATATTAAAATATGTTTAAAAGAATACCTTTATTTTTTAACTATGGGTCATGGGAACACAGGGACAAATCCCACCCTCCAGTCAGTAATATACTTAATAATAAGTAGCATCAGCACATGAACTATTATCAGGAAAACATTTAGTCCACATTCTCAGAACTATGTTTCAATGCTGTTTTAAAATTGCTGTTAAAAATTGAGACAAACAAGTTAGGTGATAGAAAGAAAAGGTTTTTATTTATGAGTTTTTCTTCATTCCTTTATATAACAGTAACATTTTTGTTCATCGATTTTTAAACATCATAAACAGGTGTCCCTATACACACAATGTATACTTACACAGGTCAACTTGTATTAAGAATGTAATTATAACCAAGCCCATTTCTTAGTAAGCTATCTAAACTGCAGTAATTCTGAAGTTCTGTGGTCAGAAAATGTGGATCACGAGCCGAGGCCAGACAGAAGGAAAATCATACCAGTCTGCAGACTCTAGAGTGAGAAACTGACATAGGCTCTGGGCAATACAATCTCAGAGTTTGGAAGAAGATGACATAAATTATTCACAATCAGAACTCAAAATAGTCCAACAAAGCTTGAACAAAGGGAAATGCATACTGAATACTTGCTACCTACTAAGCATGGTTTATTTTGACTAGACAATTTTATAAATTTTCTTAAAAGGCAAGAATCGTCATTCTAACTTCACATAGAAGAGAAATATAGCAGAGATGAGTTAGTAGCATTGTATGAAATGGAGTAGCTAGAAATTTGCCAGGTTGAGATTTGATGGTCCCAGATTTGTCTCCCCCCTCCACAGAGAGTAATTCCTCACTACTGAGGCAGTCAGATAACCATTTAGACACTCCTCAGCATAAGCAATACTGAACTTCAGGGGTGTCTGTCAGGTTTTGTTTTTTCATCTTCTTCTGTGAAAAGCATCATTATTTTGAATGCTTTTTTCAAACTCAGATTTTGTCAGTAATGTTTCCCCTGAAGCATTTCTAAAACTTTTTATATATAGGCATATTTTTTAGACTCAGTGTTGGAATCCAGTATTATAGGTAGAAACAATTTGATATACCATTAGCATCATATTTTATATAATAATATAGAATTGGGATAAATAGGAAATATAGTCATTGAACATAGGGATAGCAAATTATACTCCATGAAATTTTATTCTGCTAGGATATACGAAATGCTGACACTAAGTGATTTGAAAGCCAGTGACCTACAAAACATCTTGACTTCAGATTGTTAATTTTATTCTGTAATGATTATTTCAAACATAGAAAATATGTCTCTCCCCTAAAATTATGAGTCCAAAAACACAGACACAGGGGAGTAGCTGTCTGGATTTGAGAATACAACTATCATGATGTCTGCAAGATAACAGATTCTTCACAAATAATTATAAACTTAGTTGGGAGGCAAAGTGAGAACAGCTGGTCAAAGCTGCAGCTGAGTTCTCATTGCTGTGGCCTCCAAAACTGCTAAGCCAAGGCCATAAGGTAGAAGAGATTAAAAAAAATCAAAACAAAACAAACAAACAAAAAACCCCAGGAAGATCAAGGAGCTGGATTAAGCAACTATTATCCTTAATTTGTTTTTGTTTTCTGATGAAGAATTATATGGACAACCTAAGAAATATGAACTGCAGAGGAAAACAAGGAGGAAGAGAAGAAGAAACCACTAATATTAAAACTCCAATCTACTCTCAACGTGTGTAGCTTTTTACTATCAATGTTTGCTGTCTTTTCTTGTGACCATACTCTGTGTACTGCACAAGTGTACTTTATATTATAATTTCTATTCAGAACATAGAGTTATGGGTCCCAGAGCAACATGTTATGCCTTATTGGAAGCTTACATGGTCATTCTCATATTGTCAAAATGTGTTACATAGTTTCTAACTTGTAATAGTGTAAGTAATGACTTAACAAACATCTTTCTATACAGCTTTTCCTGGTGTTTATTGCCTTAGGTTCTCAGAAATGAAATCAATGGATCAAAACTAGTATTAAGCTGACTCTTAATGACTTATTATTTTATATCTCTAGCTTAAGGCATCTCTCAATGCTCATAAGAGGTTCTCTTTACAGTAGATATTGATTAACACAGAGACCCACATCTGGCCATGGCATAGAGAATGAGACTTCACAATGCTCAGCCCTGAAGGGAACATATAAATATCACTCACTCTCTTCCCACAAGTCAAGGACCATTATTTGAAGAGAGGGCAGAAAGAGTGGAAGTAAGAGCTAGAGTTTTGGGTGACTATAGCAGAACAAAGAATCTGCATATATAAATTTATATCAGTTTTGACAGCAATATGAGAACTATAGAAGCCCAAACTCCCCCCCGCCCCAAAAAAAAACCAGCATGGAGAAGGGCATTCGTTACAAAATTCTACCCCAGCTGCAAAACACTTGGCAATTGACAATTGACAGCAAGTGGGAGAAGGTGATTCAGTTTTTTATAAGAATGTAGCTCATGGTTAGTTAATCATATTCCAGTGTGAAAACCACATGTTCAAGAATGTTTGGACAGATACACTGGTCTTGATGAATTTAAATTAAAAATATATATACACACAAAATTGAGTGAGTAGGACAGAGGGAGTCTGGGAAGAGTTAGGGAAGAAGATGCTGTAGACTATGGTGACTGTTAATCAAAGGACGACTGGCCAATAGCAGGGCAAGAAGCCTGACACAGAGAGAATGATGGAAGGAAGGGCAGAGTCACGGGAGTCACAAGTGATGCCAGCCATTTGCACAGGAAGCAAGACATGCTAGAGGACAGGTAAAGCCACAAGGCACGAGGCAATACACAGATTAGTGCTGTGGGTACTTCTTCAGCCAATAGCCTTGAAGATAACAGCCCACTTTGGGCATAGTCCAATGTACTATAAATGTAGATGAAAAGTGTGTGTGTGTGTGTGTAGGGGGGCTTTTGACTCCTGCACTATACATTTATACCTCTGATTAAGATACTTATATATTGCCTACATTTTGAGATCATATCCCTCATTTGTTAAAAGATGGTTTAATTTTTTAATTTTAGAGTTGCTTATGTATTTTATCATATCACTGTAAATACCAATACTTTGACTTTTTCCTTTGCAATTTGTGTTTTCTTGATCTTGTTAATTTATCTGATGGCTCTAGATAAAACTTCAAATACTATATTAAATAGGTATGGAGAGAGTAGGCAATCTTGTTTTGTTCCTGATTTTACTGGAATTAGTTGAGTTTCTCTCCATTTAATTTGATGTTGTCAATCAACTTGCCTTACATTGACTTTATTATGTTTAGATATGTCCCTTGTATCTCCGAACTCTTCAAAACTTTTATCATGAAAGGATGTTGGATTTCATCAAAGATTTTTTTCACCATATAGCTAGATGATCTTGTGGTTTTATTTTTCTTTCAGTTTGTTGTGATGGTGGATTGCGTTTACTGGTTTTCATATGTTGAACCATTTTGGCATCTCTGGGAAGAAGCCCACTTGATCATAGTGGATGATCTTTTTGATGTGTTCTTGGGTTTGGTTCACCAGCATTATATTGAGTATTTTTGCACTTTGTTCATTAGGAAAATTGATCTGTAATTTTTTTCTTTGGATCTTTGGGTAGTCTGGGTTTCAGAGTGATTGTGGCTTCATAAAATGAATTTGGCAGTCTTCCTTCTATTTCTATTTTGTGGAATAAGTTGAGGACTATTGGTATTAGCTCTTCTTTGAAAGTCTGGTAGAATTCTGTTTTAAAATCATCTGGCCAGGGCTTTTTTTCTTTCTTTTTACTTTCTTTCTTTCTTCTCTCTCTCTCTCTCTCTCTCTCTCTCTCTCTCTCTCTCTCTCTCTCTGACTGCTTCTATTTCTAAGGGTTACCAGATTATTTAAAATGTGTATTTTGATTTAACTTTGGTTAGTGGTATCTCTCAAGAACATTGCCTATTTGTTTTAGATTTTCCATATTTGTGGAGTTCAGGTTTTTGAAATATGACCTAATTACTCTCTGGATTTCCTAAGTATCCATTATTATGTCCTCCTTTTAATTTCAGTTTTGTTAATTTGGATATTCTCTTTCTGCCATTGGTTAGTTTGATTAAGGGTTTGTCTATCTTGTTGATTTTCTCAAAGAACCTACTCTTTGCTTCACTGATTCTTTGTATTGTTTCCTTTGTTTCTATTTTATTGATTTCAAACCAGACTGATAATTTACTGCTATCTACTCCTCTAGGTGTGTCTGCTTCTTTTGTTCTAGAACTTTTATGTGTGCTGTTAAACCCTTAGTATGAGATCTCACTAATTTGTTTATGTAGAAGTTAGTGTTATATACTTTCCTCTTAGCACCACTTTTATTGAGTTCTATAAGTTTGGGTATATTATTCATTTTCCATGAATTCTAGGAAGTCTTTAATTTCTTTCTTTATCTTTTTCCTTGTCCCAGTAGTAATCCAGTAGAGAGTTTTTCAGTTTCTGGGGGTTTGCAGGATTTCTGTTGTTACTGTTGTTGTTGAAATACAGCTTTAATCCATGGTAGTCTGATAAGATTTAGGTTGTTGTTTAATTTTCTTTTATCTACTGATACTTGCTTTGTTACTGAACATATAGTCAGTTTTTATTTATTTATTTTTTTAGAAATTCCCGTGAAATACTGTGAAGAACATAATGTTATTTTGTGTTTTGGGTGAAATATTCTGTAGATATCTGTTAGGTTCATTTTGAGTCATAATATTGTTGGATTCATTATTTCTCTATTTAGTTTCTATTTGGACAAACTATCCATTGGTGAGTGTGGAGTTTTGAAGTCTTTCACTTTTAATGTAAGGGGTTTGATGTGTGATTTAAGTTTTAGTAGTTTTT
Organism: Microtus obscurus; assembly: GCA_963919715.1. Classification (NCBI taxonomy): domain Eukaryota; kingdom Metazoa; phylum Chordata; class Mammalia; order Rodentia; family Cricetidae; genus Microtus; species Microtus obscurus. Next base: position 7,100 of record CAWTZC010002326.1, on the reverse strand, counting down.
TTTTTTCTAATGTGGGTTCCCCTGCATTTGTGGCATAACTGCTTAGAATTGAGGAATTATCCTGGTGAATTTTTCTTTAATAAGTTGAGATGTCCTTCCCCATCTCCCTTTGATTAATTTTGGTTGGAAATCTATTTTGTTAGATATTAGGATAGCTATACCAGCTTGTTTCTTAGGTCTATTTGATTGGAAAATCTTTTTATTTAATTTATTTATTTATTAAAATTTCCACCTCCTCCCATTTCCCTCCCCCCTTCCTTCCTCCCCCTCTCTATCCAGTCCTAAGAGAAGTCAGGGTGCCCTGCCCTGTGGGAAGTCCAAGGTTCTCCCCTCTCCATCCAGGTCTAGGAAGGTGTGCATCCAAACAGACTAGGCTCCTCAAAAAGCCAGTGCATGCAGTATATCAAAACCCGGTGTCATTATCACTGGCTTCCTCTGATGTAATGTCTATCTTTCTTGTATGTAGGAAAAGGATGTATCCTGTTTTCAAATTCACTCTTTTAGCCTGTGTCAATTGAGTCCATTGGTATTGAGAGATATTAATGACCAATTATTGTTAATTCATATTACTTTGTTGTTGGTTTTGGTGGTAGTGCGCATGTGTGTGTGTTTCCCTTCTTTTGATTTTGCTAATGTAATATTATTTGCTGCCTGTGTGTTGGTGTTTTACTTCTGGTACCTTTTGTAAGGCTGGATTTGTTTAAATTTGACTTTGTCATGAAATATCTCATTTTCTCCATCTATGGTGATTGAAAGTTTTTCTGGGTATTTTAATCTGACTGGCATCTATGGTCTCTTAGAGGCTGCAAGACATCTGTTCAAGCCCTTCTGGCATTTAGAGTCTATTGAGAAGTAAGGTGCTGTAATTTTAGTAGGTCTGCCTTTTTATGTTAGTTGTTCCCTTTCCCTTTTGCAGCTTTTAATATTCTTTCATTGTTCTGTATGTTTAGTGTTTGGATTATTATGTGACTCATGATTTTCTTTTCTGGTCTAATTATTTGGTGCTCTGAAAGCTCCTTGTACCTTTATAGGTAAGGCATGTTCTTTTTTTAGGTTAGGGAAATTTTCTTCTATGATTTTACCAAATATATTTTCTGGGTTTTTGAACTAGGATTTTTCTCCTTCTTCTATTCCTATTGTTTTTTAGGTTTGGTCTTTTCATAATGCCCCTTATTTCTTGGGAGTTTTGCGTTAGGAGTTTTTTAGAATTAACATTTTTCTTTGACTGATGTATCTAGTTTCTTGACCATATCTTCAGCACCCGAGATCCTCTCTTCCATCTCTTTAATTCTTTTCGTGATGTTTGCATCTGTAGTTCCTGTTCACTTACCCAGATTCTCCATTTCCTGAATTGCATCAGTTTGTGTTTTTTTCTTATGACTTCTATATTGATCTTTCTGTCTTGAACAGTTTTTGTTTTATGTTTGCTTGTTTTCTTGGCATTGTTTAAAATGTTTGTTGATTTCCTTCTATTTTTTTGATTGTCTTTTCCCTGATTTCTAAAGGGAGTTTTTCATTTCCTCTTTAAAGTCCTCTATCATCTTAATGAATTTGTTTTTAAAGTTGTTTTACTTGTGCTTCATCTGCATTAGCATATTCAGGTTATGATATCATGGAATAGCAGGGCTCTGATGATGACATATAACACTGACTATATTTTGATGATGACGTATAACACTGACTATATTTTGATGATGACGTATAACACTGACTATGTTTTTGATTGTATTCTTACACTGGTGTTTTCATCTCCGAGCTTGTGATGATTAGGTCTGGTTTTTTGAGTTTGTCTTTGTTAGGTGGTTTTATTCCTTGGTTTCTGTTTCCTTTGTGTTCTTCTAGTCTTTGTTACCCTAGGTTTCTGGTGGCCTATAAGTGACCTCTGATCTAGTAAGGAATCTCTGTTCAAGTAGGGAGCTGGCCTTCTGGAGGTTGGCTTCAGTGCAGCATGGGATCTTCGTTCTTTTGACTAGTGCATTCTGAACCTTAATGGTGGAAGTCCACTGATCTACCTGGTGTGGCTTGTGCCTGAATGATAGGTGAAAGTCTCCGAGGATAAAGGTAGGACCTGGCATCTAGGCAGATGATGAGCTGGGACAATATGTGGGAAAGTTATTTGAGAACAGGGTCATGGGAGTGGGTTAGTCCAGCTGGTAGAAGGATCACTCATGTCTTCTAATTAAAGGCATTTTCTTAATTAATGATTGATGTGGGAGGACCCAGCCCATTGTTGGTGGTCCTCGTTCCCTAAGAAAGCAGGGTGAGCAAACCACTTAGCAGCAGTCTTTTATTCCCTCTGCATCAACTCTTGCCTTCTGGTTTCTACCATGCTCGAGTTCCTGTCCTTACTTGTCCTGACTTCCTTTTATAATGAACTTTGAAGTGGAAATATAAGCCAAATAAACCCTGTCATCTCTGAGTTGCTTTGGCCGTGGTGTTTCATCATAGCGACAGTAACCTTAATGAAGACAGACCCTCTAAAGCTCATGGTACACTTCTAAGTCTTGGCTTACGAGAGATAAAAAGTAAAGTGCTAATAACTGTGTTCCAGGACACTGACATGGAGGAACGCTGAACTTGCATGGGTTTGTTGGGTTATCTCTAGACATATTCTCCTTTTCCCATTTCAAACAGTGTCTGTTGGGCTTAGTCTGTGACTATCTTGATTGAATTTCAGGAGCAACTAGCTTTGCCTATTAGTCTGTGAAAAGACAGCACTGCAATTGGAAAGGAGGGCTGTGGAATTTCCCTTTGGATTGCCTGTAACTTCCAAAATTAGGGCACTGATTGGGGATGAAAGATTTATCCCAGTGCAAACAAGGAAAGTACCATCCGGCTTTGGTTCTATATATTGAGAAAATTGCCTGTTTTTTCCCATTGTCAACAGTGCCCCACTATGTGAGTGGGTAGCATCGAAGTATTAGTAAAGAAAGCTTGAAGCTAAGGTTTTTTATATGCTTTTTGGTTTATTCTGGTACAATCCTATTTTCATTCTATTGCTGTCAACAGTTTATTTTTCAACAAGCAGACAAATCTTTGGAGTCTAGAAACAAAATTTCTATAATGTTCAATTTATGTTAAATATTTAGATATAAAAAAGGGCTGCATTAGGAGAGTTGGCCTTTTTCGCGTCAAGAATTTCAACGAACTACAAAATCTGTCAATAAACATTGACCTGCCATTATAGTCATTCGGGGAACACACACACTGTGCCAAAGTTGATTATGGGAAGAACACTCTATTCATTGCATTGTTTTAAAAATGAATGTCCATTAAACACCAAAATAAAAGACCATCAAAAGAGATTCAAGACCATCTCAATTTTCTGTGTCAGGGAATATCTTTTAGGACCTTTCGACTTGATTGCATAATTTTTTTTCAGCGAGAGGCACTGCAATAAATAGTGTGTTTCTAACAAATTCCACACTTTAAATTCTAACTTTCTGTATAGCAGTGTTTGGAGATGGGACTTTTTTTCAGTAAAGTAATCAAGGTTAACTGAAGTAACAGGTGGAGTCCTAATCCAACAGAAGTAGTGTTCTTAAAGGAGCCACAAGTGAAGGCTTTGCTGGTGAAGGTGGCTGTGGCCGATATGTGCAGAAGATGAGTGCTCACCAGGCAGGAAGACAAGTCTTTATTACTAGATAAATTAGCTGTGAATATGATCTAACATCTTTCCGCTTTCATCAACGTTAGGCGAAATAAGCTGTTTGTTATATTCAGTCTACACTACTTTTAGAAACGGTCTCTTAAAAGATCAACACAAGCAGGCATGAGGCAATGACTGGGGGCAGAAGAGGAAGCGAGGGCTGAGGATGTCTGTTCATTTTACTCGATACCTGTGTTGTTTCTGTAGATGACTGTTTTTTCACCACTCCATTTCTCCCTCGTCCTCCAAAGACCCTTTCCCTGAAGGTCTCACCTCTGATCAACCCTTAAGCATGTTTCCCACCGAAAGAATTATTTGCTGCTGTCCCTCCTGCTCTGTGATGAAACTGACCTACTATTGCTGCCATCCCACACTCATTCTCATCTGTGTTTCTCAACAACTAAATCTTCTATAAAATTGTTTTCTCTTCTAAATCCTTTCAGGATGATTGTGACTGTGTAATTGATTGAGAACCATAAGAAGCAAAATCATCTCTTCAGAGCTTCTTGTGGGCCTGCAAACCCAATAGCTTTTCTAATGAAAATGACACTGTATGGACTGTCCACAAGAGATCGAGACTAATTATTCATGAGGTGGAAAACTTATCAACCCTCCAGACCAAGATAAAAAAGAAGCCCAGAAAAGAGAATTAAGGAAGAAGAAAGAACAGCATGTGATGTTTAGAACTTCAGTTTTGAAGATAGAAAGAGGCAAGCAGGTTCTGCAGAACACGGAACTTTAGCCCAGTGTAGCAGCTGTTGTCAGACAAGAAGGTGCTGGAAGATATGCAAGAAGCACTGCAGGGGAGTCTTTTAATGTACTCTAGCTTCATGAGAAAGGTAATCCAGATACTTACAAAGAAAGAGAAAGCTAAAGTTAAATATGAACATAAGAGGGCTTGATTTAGGTAGTGTTTTGATGCTATCAAAGAAGTTCAGTAAGCAAGTAGGAGAGCACTGTTCAATCAGGAAAGAAATGTCTCATGCCTCTTTCTAACATCTTGATCAAGGATATTCTACTTTCTAGTACCAAGTCACCTTATTTCCTGAAGAAGAATCCAAGGATGTACAAATCAAGCAATATCAGTCACACCTTCTGTTAGACCTGGGAGAGAACTTCCTAACACTCCAGTTGAGTCACACCCTCTCCAGTCTTGCAATTATATTTCCAAAAAGTGGGTCTTGCTCTAAGTTTTTCCATTCCCTAGATGTGATGAAGACTTGATGTGTAGTCCTCAACTTTCTCATTGGTACGATGATGACGATGATGTTTTAAGTGCCAGTAAAGTTGATGTGCCATTCTGAGGACATGGATCAAGTTAAGCATGATGATACTACTGATGACAGGGGACACTGATGGATCAGATGGAATAGTTGGGTTGATGAATTTGTGCATGGTGGTAATAATTGAAAAGAAAATCCCAAAGAGAAAGTGAGATATAACTAAACAATTTGCAGATATACTTGGAAAAAAATCAAGGGAAGGTAATGCAGCACTGTCTTAGTTAAGGTTGCCATTTCTGTGATAAAACACTATGATCAAAAAGCAGCGTGGAAAGAGAGGGTTTGTTTTGTTCACAACTCCATATTACAATTCGTCATTAAAAGTGGTGAGGGTAGGGAACTCATAAAGGGTAGTAACCTGGAGGCTGGAGGCTTTGACCATGGAGGGTAAAGCTTACTGACTTTCTCCCCATGACTTCCTAAGCTGCTTTCTTACAGACCCTGATTACCACTAGGCCATAGATGGAACCATCTATCAATCACTAATTGGGTAAATGCCCCTGCCAAAGCTTGCCTACAGCCTGATCCACTAGAGACATTTTCTTAATGTGAGGTTTCTTCCTCTCAGATGACTTTATGTTAAGTTGACATGAAAGTAGCCAGTACAATCACTAAGGATGTGATTCCTCATCAAGCCAAGATGCTTTGAGTGGCAGGTCAGGGAAATTTGTGTAGAAAGGGATGGGAGCTAAGAGAACCTTCAGAAAGTGATAAAGATGCTCTTAGAGATTCTGAAGCAGAACCACTGCAGCATAATACTCCCTCACTCAGACAGGACATCTGCTCTTTCCTCACAGCCATAGACTCCCCAGCCTCTGCCTTTCTGCTCATTTTTGCCAGCAGACTTCCCAGCGCAGGACTGTTTCCTTTTGGAAGACTGTGTCCTCTGCTTAAAGCTCTGGGGTCACATCCAGTGACTTCTCCATTCCCAAGATTACCAAGAATGCCAAGACTCTGAGAACAAGACAAACTCCCAGGCAAACCTTGTCCACCTCTTGCCCCCCCCTTGGGGATCCTCATCAGGGTATTTCCCCCCAGTATTCTTCTACCTATGCTTGCAGTATATTGCATACATCTTTGTGTAAAGTACCAAAGATGTCGGCAGAGGACTATTTAGTTCTCCCATTGTATCCAGGGCAGTGCCGGGGAGAATAAAAAGGGATATTGCTATTCGCCAAAGGAAGCCACAGGGTAACTTAAGCTGTGCCTTCTTCCAAAATGCTCAGTACAAACTAATGTGGTTTTATGAGCTTTTGTGGGCTCATCAGTGAGCACTGTGATGGCTTTTGATGGCAGACAAGCCCCTGTTCATAAGAGTGGGTCAGAGAAATTCTCTTATTAAACTTGGGTAAAAAGAGCCCCTGGCATTGTCATACCATTTTCCAATTTCAGCTCACAAAAGATAGCCCAATAGGTAGCTTTTTAGTAACTGACTGCATATAGGCGTAGCTCTTCATTCAGAAGAGATGGGTCCCTTGAAACCATGGTGACTAGTCATGGTGATGAGCCATTTCCATCTCCTTTCCATCTTGGTTCTTTTCTTCTTCTGTTGTTTGGGGATTTGTGATAAGGGGACCCTTAATATTTTTGTGTTTTGTGTGCTGTTGCTATTGGTGTGAGATGAAGAAGACAGTATCATTTCATCTAGACTTCCCTGTTTGAATGATTTGTAACATTTCCAGTAAATATTGCATAGGATTTTGCTTGAAGTAGAATACATAGACCCACAGTGTTATTCCCTGAAACAAAATTATTCTCTTAATAAGTGAGAAGAAAATATACAATTCATTGATTGAGAGTTTTCTATGCTGGTTAAACTTATGATGTGTAATTAATAAAGAAATCACTAATGTTCTACACCAAGTTGTGAACAGAAGGGAAAGCTGAAGCCAGTGGTTCTCAATCTGAGGTCATGAACACTTTGGCGGTCAAAGGACCTTTTCACAGGGGTTTACCTATAGCCTGCATATCATACATTTATATACAACTCACAACAGTAGCAAATTACACTTATGAAGGCCGGGAGATGATGGTGCACGCCTTTAATACCAGCACTCGGGAGGCAGAGGCAGGCGGATCTCTGTGAGTTCAAGACCAGCCTGGTCTACAGAGCTGGGGTTCAGGACAGGCTCCAAAGCCACAGAGAAACCCTGTCTTGAAAAAAACCA
>CAWTZC010002325.1:0-37788 GCA_963919715.1 Microtus obscurus | reverse complement strand
GCGGCGAACCCCTGGCCAGCAGGAAAGAACTCACGATGAGGATTCTTCCTCAAATCACGCTTTATTGGAGCCTCTTGGTTGAAGGGAGAAAGCGCGGAGCTCGGAACTCTGAACTATGCTGTTTATATATGGATTCTGCCTAGCACACCTTGATACTTTGATACCTTGACTGCCTTTCTGGAGACCCACAGGCAGGGAAAGAAAGCAGGGAACATCCCTGTCAATTACAGACCACAAGGAAGTTCCCCTCGCCGGTCAGGGGAAGTGTGGGCAGCTAGATCACAACCTCATCCTAGGTTTTTCTGGTGGAAGAACTGTAACCTTAATATGGAGTTATCAAGTGAGGCTGCGGGGCCAAATGCCATCTTATAATGGACAGCCACTCAAATCGGCTCCCCTGCAGTTCCCCCTTTTTGTTTTTCTCTGTGGCCAGTGAGGTCTTACTCCTGTTCAGGTCCTCACCTCATGATGCAAGGACCGATCAAAGGAGGCCTAAAAACTCCTGGTAATCCTTCTCCCACGTGCAATGGAATAAACTCCTGGGAGGTGCAAAGGGCAGTACTTCAGAGTAAAAATGCATACCTTCCTCAGTGCAATGAAATTTCTCCCTGAGAGTGCAAAAGGGCTATGCAAGGAACAAACCTACTGGCCTTTTAGGACAGATAACCATACACTGGGGGTGAAACGCATGCATTCTCCAAAGTGGCTAAGTTGGTAGAACCACAACCTTCATCTCGAGATGTCTGAGCTCGGGCAGATTTTAGCCATAGGCAGATTATACATCCCTAAACAAAAAAAGAAAAAGAGGGGGGCTTCACTGCTCACGGAACCACCCCCTCAAGTCAAGCCCACCACCAAAAGGTTATCTCCCTGGAAAGTCAAGACGAAGGAGAAGCTGAGCACACGGCTCTGAGGGGGAAAACAGCCCCCTCCCGGGTGTAGTGACCCAGGAAGCCTGCAGCCAAACCGAGCTTGCTGCTCCAAAGGAATCCACCAGCGCGTCATCCTCTAAGCAAAGTTCAAAAGCGCACAGATGGTGAAACACCCACATGCCAAGTGTCAAACAGGTTCAGCTGCGGCCTGTGAAATGGGTGGGTACCAGACAGAACACAGCAGCAACGTCCCCTTGAAGGACTCAGCAGTCGAGCCAGGGTCACAAGAAGCTGCTTCAAAAAACGGGGAAAAACCGCGGCATTGTGGCAAACAGGTCCCAGTATGTCTATCAGTGCCTGCAGCCAAAGCAGCAGTGCTAACAGTCTTCCAGATGCCTCGGATGACAAGAGTGAGCTTGGACGATGATGGAGGGAGACCATACAGTGATGTCTAATAGTTCTGTCATCCTGGAACAAGAGCATCGGATTCACAGTCTCCACCTCCAAGTGTCCCGTCACCCCAACCATACGAACGGCATCACTGGTCCAATTTTTTTCGCACAACTTTGTAGATTCTTGCCTCCAGAAAATCCCTCAAGATCGAGAGATGAAGAAACTTCTTTTCCAGGAGGCACACAATCGGACCAGCGGTAGAAGCACAGGAAGAAGAGGAGGAGCAAGATTGGCCGAACAGGAGCAGGGCATCGAGGCTAGCGTGCGGATAAGCAGAGGTTGCTGGGAACGAGAGGCGCGGCATGGAGCTCCGGGCAACCGGCTTCTGCCTTGCGCTGCTGTGGGGTTGTGCGCTGGCAGCCATGGTACCTATTGGGCAGTGTCTGTCCCAGGCGGGCTACGAGACGGTTGCCGATGCCCGCCAAGCCTGCTTGCCAGGATTCTTCAAGTCTGAGGCGTCTGAAAGCCCTTGCCTGGAGTGTCCAGAGCATACCTTGCTGTCAGACGAGGGTGCCACCCCCTGCCAGTGTTAAGAAGGCAGACAGTATTCTCCATCTCTGCTCCGCTCGAATCCGGATTGTCAGCGCCATCATCATCAGAACAGCAGTGGCATCATCTTCGACCGGATCAGCAGTATCAGTATCCTGAAGAGCGGTGGGATCATTGTCATGATGGACTTCAACAGTTCTGGTCAGGCGGCTCGGGACCCAATGAGGCACTTCTCGATCCTGGGGAAAAACACAAATAGCTCCCCCTGGACCTTTGGATAACGGGGTCCGAGCCATACCATTTATTATCTAACACATCCTTCCACATCACTTTTTCCTGCCATCTTCCGGGGAGGTGTGGGCGTGTCGGTTGGCTGCCGTACGACCTTTGTCATCCGTTATCAAAAAATTAAGAGTAAAAAGGGCCATAGCAATCCTATTCCTGGGGGAGGCAGTCTCGGCGCAGTTCCCCCTTTTTGTTTTTCTCTGCCTGCTCCTGTCATTAGGAGTGGCTTTCCATTTATTCCTGTCAGCTGAGTGCATGGGAAGACACCTTCTCCCTCGTGCACCTCTTTTAGCTTCCCTAACAACACCAGCTGATCCTGCTTCTGCTCTGAAAGGGCCCGCTTAAACCATGTTTTAGGGAATTTGGGCGTTGTCAATGCTCTCTGGCTACTTCCTGCTGAGCGGGGACGTTGCATTCTTAAGGGTTTTTACTACAATCTATGCTGTGCTTCTATGCCCTGAGGCAAGTCCGTGTTTGCCCGGTGTTTGCAGCTTCGCAGACCCTCAGTGCTGCTTAACGGCCATGGAGCCACCTAGAGCTCCCTTGGAGCCACAGCTGCTCGCACTCCACTGCAAACTCCGGAGGCCCTCGGTAACTCGAACCAAATGAATATCACTCCCCTTTCCTTAGTGTACCTTGTTCGGCGGCCAAAATCCAGATCTCTACCTAGCTTCTCCCAGGAGGGCAGGTAAGATTGCCGGAGGACGCGAACCAAGGTGCAATGGTATCACACCTCCTCCAAGAACCTCTCTAAAGTGCTCCCCTTTTATCTTTAAGTTTCCAGAACGAAGCAGCTCATTGAGAGCCAAAAAATATTGGGTGTGAAGATGAAGCGCCCATTTGACAACCCGTTTGACAACCCGTTTGACTTTTATGACCCGTTTGACGTTTACAACACGTTTGACGTTTTGACATTTTAACCTGTCTGCTGTGGTCGCGGCTCTACCCCACACTCTCCCTTCTTCTACTGGTGAGAGAGCGGAAAACCCACTTTTGTCGTGGATCCCCAGCCTTACCTGGAGGCTGTCTTGAGTTTCTTTTTTTAGGTATACCTTTTATCTTTTTATCCTTTTCCTTTTTATTATCCTTTTTATCTTTATTCTTTTCGAAGTCTGGACCTGCCTAAGTCCCCCCCTTTTAAATCAGACTCTGATAGGCTGTCCTGGTGTGCTTGCAGTGCCCTCCTCCTTTCCCAGTGCAACCAAAAGCAGCACAGAAAAACATCAATGACGAGGGCCACAAAGATCAAGCAAAATACCTCAGGAGCAACCCCAGCAATCATCATACTTGGGAGACTCACCGACGTCACCGCTCTGCGTGTCGAGTTCTGAATCCTATTCGGCCCCTCACTCGGTACCAAAGCTTGTCCCAGCGTCCCGGGATTTCGGCACCAGTTGCGGCGAACTCCCTGGCCAGCAGGAAAGAACAGCCACACGATGAGGATTCTTCTCAAATCACGCTTTATTGGAGCCTCTTGGTTGAAGGGAGAGCAGAAAGCGAGGAGCCCCGAGCTCTGAACTATAGCTGTTTATATATGGATTCTGCCTAGCAACCTTTGATACTTTGATACCTTGACTGCCTTTCCGGAGACCCACAGGCAGGAAAGAAAGCAGGGGAACATCCCTGTCAATTACAGACCACAAGGAAGTTCCCCTGCCGGTCAGGGGAAGTGTGGGCAGCTAGATCACAACAACTCATCCTGTTTTCTGGTGGAAGAACTGTAACCTTAATATGGAGTTATCAAGTGAGGCTGGGGCCAAATGCCATCTTATAATGGCAGCCACTCAAATCGGCTCCCTGCATCTACATATTAACTATTGTCATCAAGACAATTCCCGGCAGGTGGGCCCTGAAGTTCGGCTCCCAGGTGTGCTTCCATCTTGGTCTCTTTAAGTCGCCCAGGCTGACCTTGAACTCTTGGCCATCATCCTGTCTTAGCCTCTGAAGTGTTAGAATCACAGGCATGTCCAGCGAGCCCTGCCTTAGAAAGTCACTTTGGTTGTTGTATTATAATGGAATACGTATGACTGAAAGACATTTTTTAAAATGATTTCCTATCTGTTCAGTTCTGTGAGACTCTCACCAGCTGCCATTTGGAAATGATCACCGGCTTCAGTTCTTCATTTCAGCAGTCCATCCCCACAGTTTAAAACATAACCGAACCATATGAATGTCTGCACATGATTTATACACAGACCCTCTTTTCTAGGCCCACGTGCTTATGTAGTGCACTCGGAGTCCTGAAAGGCCCGGGGGCAAATGTAGCTTTGGGTTGCTTCTACTCCTGCTTCTTGATTCAGCTCATTCCACAACGATGCTCAGACTTGGTCTCTGTCCTAAGGAATTTAAGGTCTCTCAGGAGGCTGATGGGTAAACAAGCAGTCCAAGTGATGTCTGAGGAGAGAGAGGAACAGCGTGTGCTGGCAGAAGAGAACAGAGATATCTAATCCTAGGTGAGAGCTGGAAGAGGCACGAGGCAGAGGCAGCAGCCTCCGTCCGCAGCTCCCAGGGCTGGATAATGGCTCTCTTCTCAGTGCCAGGTTGTATCAGTGGTGTCCTGGTGTGGATTATTCTGGTTTGTTGTTGTTATTATTTTAGATGCTGGTTTGTTTTCTAATTAGAAAGAACAAGAAAAGGTATGGATTTGAGGGGGTTAGATCCAGAATGAGCTGAAAGAGGGGTAACTTTAATCAGAATATGAAAAAAAAATCTATTTTCAGTATTTTTTTCATGTGCCGCCATACTCTGGTCCCCTTGACTTTCCTGTCAATCCCAATGTTATTCCTTTAGACAATCGAAGCTTGCCAACATATGGATCTCTCCATCCACAGTCGCTGATAGAAGAACTGACAAGGACAGGAAACGCCCTGAGCTGCTAGAAGGAGAGCAGGAGGGTTAGAGAGCGCTCCACCTCACCTCACCCCTACAACAGCTACTTAGAGTGAGGCAGTAGATGCAACAGCTCAGCAGCCGGCCAGTCGTCTCCAACCTTAGGACTTCCAGGAGGATCGATGTGCGTGTACTGAACAATTCAGGGGCTTTATCATGCGAAAGTCAAGTACCCAGTCTGAATAAGTCTGACCCATTTACAGGCTCTTCCCAGCGGTTGTACTCGATGCTCTCAGTTCTACAGCCCCATCCCACAGGAACCTCTCCAGCCGGCCCCTAACAGCTTGTTGTTACAGCACCAACCAGAGCCTCTTTGTTTAGGGTCTTTTACAAGAACCAGAGCCACTTATAAACTCACCCAAGCTGAAAGAGGCACTTGGCAGAATTCTAGCGTTTGAACTCAAGAACAGTGACGTGTGGGGGCAAGTACCATTTAATTGTAGGAATCCAAGCTGAGCGCGGAGCCAAAGTAACTGCTGGCAAACCGCATCGGTTCGCATATTTTATAATCCCCCAAAACTAATCTGAGCTCCAGTTCTTTCTGTCCTGCTTGTAGCGCGAAGACTCTCTCTCTCTCTCTCTCTCTCTCTCTCTCTCTCTCTCTCTCTCTCTCTCTCTCTCTCTCTCTCTCTCTCTCCATGACAGACTCATTGCAATAAACTTCAGCTCACTAAATAGGCCACTTGAAAGATGCTGCACGGCCAGGGGTTTAGCTTCTGAAGTGTTTTTCTAAACAATAAATCTTCACATGTCTACTGTCATTTTAGACACTGTGGAGACATGCAACCCAAATGTGTACCAACAGGCTGTTGAGCTTGCACTTGGTAAGAGGCTCATACCCAGGTGGAAGGATCAGCATGCTCCCCAGTGAGAAAGAGGAAAACTTTAGGTGGGTCCCGGTTGGAAGTCATTGGCACAGAGCAGTGGAAACAGGCACTCTAGAAGCGGTGCATTCTGAGTGATGTGGGGGTCTCCTCTGATCTTCCGAGTGGTCCTTGGTTTCCAATTGAGGACACTGGTGGTCACTGACCAAACCCTAATTGTCCTCGGCCGCTTTCTGCAGAGATTGCGGCTCAGAGATCTTTGACATATGAACTGTTATAGTTCAAATGTTGTGTGCCCTGAACGTTCGTGTTTTGAAAACCTGTCCCTTAGCTTGGTGGTGTGGGTAATGCAGTCTTTATGGGATGGGACACCCAGGGAAATCTCTGGGTTGTGCTGACCTCAGAAAGAAATGCTGGAATGAGCTGTCTTGAGAAAGTTCTTCTAAAAGCACCTCACCCATTACGATGCTCAGTAGTGACTATGATCTCACCACCTAGGTTTCCCAGTGCCTCACCTTGCTCTTGCTGTCTTCCTCTCAACAGTCCTTCACATTCTGGGGAAACATTCTAGTCTCCCACAGTCCATTTTCATCAACACCAGCCAACTCTCAACCTATCAGCGCAATCACGTTTTCCCTGATTTAAGTTTCTTATAGATTTCCTAAGAGAAAGTCAGTCTGCCAGATCCAGGAGCCCCCAACTCCCCGAAGGTTGGCCCCAGAAAGGCTGTGGTTTGTGTTGTCTTTCTATGTGGGGCTCCCCAGGCTTTCTCTACCATGCCAGGGGATGTTACCACGCCTTCCTGTGAAAGTTCACATTTGTTTTTAAAGTGGTATCACTTGTAAGCAGTTTACCCCTGTAGTGTGGGCCTGGATGCTCACGAGACATGACAAGAGCTTGTTCAGGTGATCAACGTCTCACAGATAGGGTAAGGCAGATTCATTTTTCCTTTGAAAGGAATAAGCAGAGCAAGGTGGGTGCTTCCAGGGGCTTCCTCAAAGATGTCCTGTATGGATCACTCATTGTAGGGGCTGAATTTCTGGTTTCCCATGATGTCATTTAACCCCTGACTTCCATGTTCCTCCTCTTTCAGGAGGTCTAAGGCTCAATGATCCTGCAGCTGCGAACACGCTCTGTGATCAAAGGCTTGAGGAGCAGGCTGCAGATGGAGGCTGGACAGCTTCCTCTTCAGCAGAAGCTCCTACAGAGATCTGCCATGTGACAAAAACAAGGATGGGGGTGGTGGAGGAGATGACTTAGCCTGGCTGATCACCCCCACTCTCATCCTCACAGATAGTTAGAGCTGAATTGTCCAGGAGCGAAAGGGATGGGGTGGGAAAGTTCAGGGAGAAGCTGCTGGTAATGCAAGGACCACAGATGGCTACAAACCCGGGCAACCCTTCTGGACCACCCATCCTGTGTCCTGAAGGAGTTTTGGAGCCCTAGATTTGGGGTGCTGGGGATGGGTGAATGAATGTTCAGAAGGTGTCCCCATCTCTTACCCCTCTCTCTTAAGTTCCTGATGAAGCGGATGAGGGCAATGGGACAGTGTCCCTCTCCTTCCTTTTCTTCTCTCTCTCTTCCTCCCTCCCTCACTCCTCTCATACTTACCTTCCCTACTCCTCCTGTTCTCCACCCCCTTATATGGCTGATTAGCAAGACATCACTAGACTGATCTGTCACCCTCCTCGGCTCTGCCGTCTTCAATCTCCTCTCATCTCCCAACAGTGACACACACTGAGGAGCAGAGGCCAGAATCAACTATTTCCCTGTGGGCTGGAAAACAGGGATTCGTGAATCCTTCTGATCCTCCTTCAACATTATTGGATAGCATTCTTCCACAAAGAACAGTTCCTTCATTTGAAAACAAGCAAAAGCCACCACAAAAAGTCCTTATCTTTACCATGTGCTGGCTGGGGAGCAGCTAGCCTCTTGATGGTCCCGCAAGCATCGACCACTGCAGGTGGATTAAGATGCTAAATATGTGCATTTTCTAGGCCATGGTCAATGTTTCTTCACATGGTTTAATATGCATTTACCCAACGGGGGAGTCTTTAGTGTCGAGCGTGTGCCAGGCACTGTTCTAGGAGCTAGAGATACAGCAGTAAAGAGGAAAATATCTCTACCTTTATATTACTCCCTCAGGAACAGCAAGGCAAGAGACGAGCATGTCAAAGGAGCAAAAGAAAGAGCTAGGCATGGAAACTGGCAGTAAAGGAGGAAATACCTTGGAAGGCAGTTTGCGGTTTTGAGTGATAGGATTCCCGAGAAGAAGAGTTCAGCAAAGACTCTTCCAAGTTAGGGATCTAGGGTTAGTGTCTTGGGGACCACTCTCAGGATTATAATTTACACTCCGCATGGCATGGCAGCCATTGAAGGCTTCAAGATCTTCTCTCCATCACCAAACCACACCTCCAGCACCCCTCTCGGAGGGTTCTCAGTGAAGGAGGGACTTCGTGTGACTTAATGGGAACTCTTTTGTGGCTGACTGCCTCAGTCCCCAGGGAGAAGGCTCACATGAGAAGGACCAAGGACTGGCAGAAGTTAGTAAGTGGTGTATCCAAATCACTGTCTATTAAGGAGTAAAGCCTTGATTCAACCTAACCCATTCATTCACTGTCGGTTTACAAAAGAGAGCAGACATAGATGAGAGACAAGGTGGGGTTGGGGGTTATCTGTGTTGATGGATGCTGCAGCTCCCTGGCTCGTGGCTTCAGACGGCTTCATCTCCATTTTCTCTGTTTGGCAAAATAAATGCTAGCATGCTTAGCGCCGTGCCAGGCTCTGCTATTAATCTTGTCTCTTCTCATTGAGGTGTCTCATCTTTCCAAAAGACGACATTTCGAACATTGGGAGTGCAATAAACTCAAGGTCGTGGAACAGGGCTCTTAAGAAGACAGTTTCACGAGCTGTAAAAAGTCAGCACGATTTGTCAAGTCAGCAGATCTTCTTTCTGCCTGCTAAGGGCCAGCAGCACTAATGCCTTGCTTGGAGAGCTGTGCTATTGTTCTTGTCCTTTGCAGAGCTGTTGGTGGGAAGAACTGTTTTACACAGAGGACCTTGTGTAGCAGCCTTAGCCATTGGCAACTCAGAAGATAATTTTCCTGGATAGTTTTGTTTATTCTGTTGCCTTCTCCATTGCAAAGATAGGCCCTCGGCCAGAGAATTCCAATAACCACTAAAAACATGGTAAATTTCAGGGAATGAGGTGAGGAGAGCCCAGTTTATTTTTATTCTATTGGAATGACTGTGGCAAAAGAAAACATTTCTGCGATGTTGTCTCTGTTGTGTTTAATATAATTCATACAGGAATAACCATGATAGCACTATAGAGAACTGGTGTAATGATGAACAAGGCCATAACTGACAATGTGGAGGAAACAGAAGCACACTTTTTGTATTTTAATCATGGAACTTTGAACAGTGTATCTAGCACTAAATTCCCAATGTGGAATGCCTTGACTGGAGCGTGACCCCTCCATATAGAGTAGAAGGACCATATTCTCCTCTTAGGTACAGTAGGGCAGTATGGGTCCCAGCTCCTTCTACTGCTAAAACATCCACTTGGATCAGCGGTGTGGTGAGGTGGCTGGCTATGCAGACAGGGCTAAGTTGAGGAATGCAAGATCTCAGCTGAGACTCATGATGAGCCTGGTAAGGGTGCAGTCTTTTTCTTTTTTTTTTAAAGATCTATTTATTAATTATGTATTATGTTCTGTTTGCGTGTATGCTGGCAGACCAGAGATCTCATTACAGACGATTGTGAGCCACCATGTGGTTGCTGGGAATTGAACTCAGGACCTCTAGAAGAGCAGTCAGTGCTCTTAACCTCTGAGCCATCTCTCTAGCCCAAGGGTACATTCTCTTATACAGAGGCTAGGCTATTCACTTTTAGCAAACTCAGCCAATAGGCATAGAGCTTGGAGTTTAATGTAAAAGCTCAAGAACCACGCAGTACTTCAAAGTATTGGCTCAGCTGACATCAGAGAACAATCTGATCCCACTCCTGTCATCTCCATCAACTCTTCCCAGATGCCCTTTGGTAGTTGAGGTTGACTGATCACCAGCTGTGCATTTGGTAGGTTGCTCAATCGTGTAACATGCCCAGCACTGTGTCCAGTGTTGGGTCCCCACTCCCACTAGTGAGTATTGAGTGAGAGATGAGTGATAGACTCCATCTAAGGAGTGTGAGCCATCAACCAGCCAGGATATCCCATCAAGGTCTAAACCACTTTCCCTGAGCTTCCATCATCTCCATGAAGTTCCATGGGAGGGCACATGCGTTCCATGGCTGTGTTTACAATGGTCTTTATTAGCTGTGTTTCCCACTGCCTACTGTCTTTGTATCTTGGTAACTCCTGACAAACACGGCATTTTAAAACAATGGTGATTGTGTGGCATTGAACACAAGATTTTAATTTCACACAGCACACAGCTTTCAAACCTTTGTGTGCCTGTGAAATCTATAGTGATATCGCAGATGACCCCAGCTCTGCGCTTTGGGACGTTTGGCCAAGTCGTTGTCGAATACATGCTCTCTCTGTTGCTGAGCTATACACTTAACATGCTAAAGAATGATGATGGAAAATATGAAAATGCTTTGTTTCCTGTAAGTAAATCATTGTGTTTCTAGAAGAGTAGAGATCTTTCTACAGTCAGGGAAAGTCCTGCAGTTCACCATACACGGTAATCTTAGAACCTGGGTGTTTCACAAGGCTTCAGTTGTCGGTGTGTGCATCACTGTGAGCAAAATGTAGCATACAACATACAAGACACAAATCAGCTGAATTCTAGCTCACCAGCAAACCTTCTTGAAATCTTATTTCAGAATCCATCACTTTTTTTTTTTGGATGTTTTTCGAGACAGGGTTTCTCCGTAGCTTTTGGTTCCTGTCCTGGAACTAGCTCTTGTAGACCAGGTTGGCCTCGAACTCACAGAGATCCGCCTGCCTCTGTCTCCCGAGTGCTGGGATTAAAGGTGTGCACCACCACCGCCTAGCTAATTTTTGAGTCTGAGAACAAAGAAGCTCACTGCATAGTCAAAAGGGCAAAGTTGAAGAGTGCACTTCCTGGGTACGTGCTGATGTCCCTCACAGGGATCAGAGAAGCCCTTGAGATGAGGTGCTCAGAAGTGGGAGGACCCTGGGAATGATGTAGTTTGACCTCCTCACCTCCCAGGTCAGGAAATAAAGAAAGGTCAAGAGGTGAGTGAAGAATCGAGGGTCTTTAGTGCCTTTAAGTCATCGTGAGCAGTGCCTACATCAAGAGAAACCTACAACATGGTAGCTAGTGAGTATTTGAAATGTGGTTTAGTGTGAAGGTGACATGCGGCTAAAGGAAGACCTGAGTGTTCAACTGAAATAGAGTCAGGGGGTGACCCTGGTGCTCAGCTTATCTGGACACTCTCCATATCCGCCTATGCTCCACTCTCTTCTGATGTCCAAATCACCAAATTGTCTACTTGCCATAGTGTTGTATGGTATAAGCGAGACAAATACCAGGTGGCCAACATAAGTACGTGAACAGCCATCTGCACCTGTGATTATGCACGTGACCCTAAATTCATTGTGGAAGTCAAGTTCTCATACCTATTTATCTTGCTTTTAATAAAAATCACCATTTCCATGTCTTTGACAAACCTTTATGAGTATTTATGGATCCCTGTGGAGGTGGCATATGAAGATCACATGTGCACATATGAAGATCAGAGGACATCTGTGTTTTTCTTCCACCACAAGGGCTCCAGGGACTGAACTCAGGTTGTCTCATTGGTAGCAAAGACTTTTATATCCACTGAGCTATCTCCAGGTTCTTAAATTTCAATCAAAACTTCACCTTAGTATCCCGAATGGACCTGCATGGAAATGGCAAATGACTTTGCCTGCTGAGCCACCTCACAATTTTTGAGGTGTCTATATTTTGGTAAGGAAGCATCAACTCGACTGGAGAGCAGTTATATACATCCCTCCCTGTCTTTCTCATTTTTAAAACAATTTCAAGTTATCTGTAAAATGGAAAGTTGCTATTTCTGTTGAAGTCTAGAACCTTCATAGTCCGCAGAGGCCCTTCCTTGCCGAGGTGCAAGCTGATGATGCCACTGGGAAACAGGCCCAGCATTTGTGCTCTGCAGCCACACGTTGCTTCAGAAGCTCACTGAAACAGTCTCGACTTGCCTCCTGCGCTCAATTAGTTCCAGCAAATGATTAGAAAAAGATCATTGCCGAGTGAAGCTGGGCATGAATGCAGAGATGTGCCAACTAGTACTCTATCAAGGCTTCCAGTGAAGCCTGCATGAGTTGGAAAGAGCGGCTCTCCAGACCACACCATTGACTCCCCACATCAGACAGTCTGCCGTGAGGAAGCCAGACAGGGGACCTTCAGAGAAGCGATTCAAACGCGAGGGACAGGCTGGCTCCATAGCGCGCCACTGCTCAGCGGCTTCAAAGGCCAACACTCTCCCTTCTCATGCTTCCAAAGACAATTGTGCTTTCTTGTCTTTGTAATGTCTGGACCAGAAGTCTTGGTTTTCAACCCCTGCCTTCTGAGGGAAAACAAGAAAAGTTTAATTAGACAAAATTTGTCTCAGTGAATGCCCCCTCCAACCTCATATTGGCTGAATGGCCTCTTCTGAACTGAGGAGTGGCATCTACCCACAAGGCTGTTTGTTCCATGTTTTCATCAAAGGGAAGTCAAGGCAGTTTGAAAAGGGAGCTCTAAGGCCTGCTCCATTATCTAACCTCACCTAAGATACTTGGTTTGCTATGTGGAAGGCTGAGGGCTGGGAATCCGAAGGCGAGCTGCTGCCTTTCGCTCCAGGGAGTCTGTGGGAACGGCCTCCAAGAGCACTGTGGTGCTGAGCAGCCTGAGGAATCCCCCGGGGCCCAGAACACAGACAGCTGCTGCTTATGGACCTTTTCTTGGATGCACATAAAAGAGGTCAAAGGAAATTATAACAAAGCTTCTAAAAAATCGAGACACTTTGATGTAACACATTAATTCAAAGAAATGGGAAAAACATACACAAATTGGGGGGGGGATCCTTGTGAACATTTTTTGATCAAATCAGGATTACTAATATTAAAGTAAATAGTGACTGTTTTTGGTATGTGGTCTGTTTTTTCTAAATCAGCAAATGAATACAAATATCTAAAACCCGGCATGTTGAAGTCGTTTCAGTCCAAACCCCAAAGCAGGAAGCGTTCGTTACTCCAAGCAAGCAACAGAAAAGATACATATTTGAGTGCGAGCCCCGTCTAACGATCAGGCAGATAATGCCATCTGGGATCATTGCAATGCTGCATATACCCCAATGACAGGCTTCTTTGAAATGAGATGACTTTTGGAGAAATACAATCCCTTTGCATTCTGTTTTGTTGACAAACAGACCTAGCAGTCGACAGAGAAGTAGCGATTTAATGTGTTTCTTCAAAGCAGATGCACCACTATAGCCAAGAAAGAAAGAAAGGAAGGAAGGAAGAAAAAAAGTCACTCCATCAACTTGTACGTGCACATCACGAAGTGCTTAATCAGAAAGTCATGCGGGACTTTCTTTGCCATGATCATAAGACCTGAGGTTCTCTAGGGAAGTGTTCCAATATGAGAAAGAAAATACACGGTTCAGAAAGCCCGTGTTTTCAATTTGCTGCCACACGGTTTAAATGATCTAAATAGGCAGCTTAATGTAGGGAGAGGGGTCATCCGAGTTGAGAAAAATCATGTTTAATACCCCCAGCTCACTTTGCGTTGATTGTGCTTTTTTTTTTTTCATGTGAACGGCCTCAGTTGACAGCGATCCTCACGATAAGAGGATCCCCTGTCTGTTTCTAAATCTGTCTTCTGCCAGTGACAATGGAAGCATGTTTTAGCTCCTGGCTCCAGGCCCAGCTCCTCTGGGCAGCATCCAGAATTAGGGATTTGTTGGTTACTTTCTTTTTATATTGCCAGTGTGCTTGCCTCCAATTTGGGTATAACGCTCTCTGTTCCCAACAGAGAAAGAGAGAGCGAGAGCGAGAGCGAGAGCGAGAGAGAGAGAGAGAGAGAGAGAGAGAGAGAGAGAGACAAAGGCCAAGATGCAGTGTGTAACTGCATCTTTCCTAGCTGGGAAACCTGCGTTGCTTTTTGCTTTTACTCTCTGCGTGGGATGGGGTGGAGTGGTGGAGTTCTTTGGAAACCACACTCCTCCAATGGAAAAGGGATTACAAAGTTGCACACTCACTTGGTTCTTGACGACACCACAGAATTCTCATTTTCCAGGCAACAGAAAAGGAGTCCTGTTGAAGAGTTGTTTGTTTTGAGATTTGTTTTATTTTTAGCTCTGTGTATGCTCTGCGTTTGGGCATACACATTATGCCTGTATGTGCAATGTATGTTCAGGTTTCTCTCAGAGGTTTCCGATTCCCTAGAACTGGAGTCGCCGGCCGTGGTGAGCTGCTTGATGTACGTGCGGAAAACTGCACTTGGGTCTTTTGCAAGAGCAGTATGAACTCATAACAGCTGAGCCATCTCTGCAGCCCAAACAGTATTTACGTTTTAGAAATACAGCATCAACTATTCTAGATACAATTATGTAATGCCCATAAGAAAGATTCAGAGTTCACACTTGTTGAAAATAGTTGATAGGTACAAAGAGGTTTATTAGATTGTCTTCTTTCTTTTTGTACATAGTTTACATTCTCCATAATATAAATTTCAAAAGATAGCGGGGAAGCTTCATCCTCATATAGTCCTCTCCAGGCTCCAGCCCAGGGAAGTCAGCGGGGGTTGCAATCCCTCAGAATTATCGTGGTCATTCTCCTCAGCACCCAGAAGTCAGCACTCCACAGAGCTCTCTGATGCTTGAGCTCATAGTATGGTTTCTTGTCCCTCATAGACCTCCGTCTTGTCAGACTGCTGGGCTGGGCCCTTTGTTTGAAGTCTTGTCTCACAGACTGGAAGTTCAGTCAGGACTTGCACGGTTACAACTTCACTAGACTCTAATGTCCTGAATCATTTCTCCAAGGCTCCTAACATCCCTGGTGCCTTCTCTCATGGGTCTGATTCGAGCTGTACACACATGTGCATGTTTTCAACTTCTACTTATTTTTATTTTCAGCTGGGTCCCTATGGCCAGACAATGGCAGGAAGTCTTTCTCCGGCTGACCCCTCAGTGGCCTTCCTTCTTCCTGTGCCTGTTTCTATTCCTTTAACGGCCCCCTCCCACAACACACTCCCCTGTGTGTTGAAAGTAGCTCCTTTTAGAACCTTCTGTGACTCTGGCTCGTGCATTTCCCCTGTTCTGTGTGATAATTTTGCTTCTTGGAGCCGGGATCCAATTCTGAAGCAGGCTAGGCTGAAGAAGGGTAGAGGTGACAGCCCCAGGCACAAGCCTTTGGTTCCTTGTGCCTCACTTAGATATGCGAGACTCTTTGCCTGCTGTGGAACAGTGGCTGGGATTGTAGTATCAGAGCAAGCATCAACCGTCACCTGAGAATTACATGCTGCAGCTTCTGATACAATCGTCAGAGCTTCTGAGAAGTGTTCTGGGCCCCCTCCCTCATCTTCCTCTTCAGATGGGTCAACACTTCTCTGCTAAACCATGAGAGTCAGAGCTCCTTGTGGGAGAAGGAAGAGGAACACGCTCATGGCGCTGTTATTAAAAGCCAAGGAACTGATGAAGCAGAGCCAAACATTCACGAGAATGAGGCAGGTGATGGACTCACATCTCCAGCACCAAAATCTCATTTAACATGCCTCTTGAGTCTTATTCTTGAGGGAAAGAAGAAGTCAGATGCAAGGAGGACAGATCTTTGAGTAAGAACACCTGGATTCCTGCCTAATCCCAGCAACCAGAAGCATCCATCAAACACTGGATTCAATCTTGTGTCCTCTATGTTTCCAATGTCAAGAGCCTACTGCAAGGCTAGCATGGGACCAGACAAGGAGCAGGCAACCTCAACAGATATGAAATGGACTCTGCTTTCAATAACAGATCCCATGGGGAAGCAGATCCCCTGGGAACATGTAAGCTGTCAAATACTGTGGGATTTAATGTAGGGTGCCAGAATTGAAATGTAGGGGTGTCAAGTGTGCAGAAGTGAAGAGTCTGTTCTGTAAGTCCATCAGAAGGCAAGACGTCAGTCCTCCTGTGATGTCAAAACAAACGCAGACTAAAGTACCTATACTCACGCTGAAAGCGTGAAGACCCATTAAGTATTTGGGGTCCAAGGTATGTCGGTGTTGGCCATTTGCCCACAGTTCTACAAAGAGTTTGTGGCAAGGCTGAGACTAGGAAAAAGTTCCTCCCATGGGCTCTAAAAGTCTCAGCGCTGGGTAGCCCTAGCAAATTAATGTGCTCAAACATGTCTGCTTACTTCACCCAGACAGGTTTGAGAATTGCTTGTGCAGGATTCTCAGCATGACTCTAATTTTTGGGCTCAGGGAAAGCAGCCTTCTGCTAACACTCTCCGCTCTTCTCAGAGCACATGGTGAGCGCCAGGCTCTCTGCAGAAGTCCCTTATGATAAAAACAAAACAAAACCTAGTGTTCATTCCAACAACCTTGCAGTCAACCCTAGCCCAGAAGCAAAATCCCATGCAGAGAATACAGTCCCTTGCTCCTCACAAATCCACACAGGAGAGGCGGTAAGCAGGGCTTGCAGCTGTGTGGAGACCAGTCGCTGATCGGCAGGAGGCTCGCCGTAAAGTCTACACTAAAACTGGCTTTTAATTCCACCAAAACTCTGGGCGTTTTCCTTGTGTACCTATTAATGGCAAAAGGGAAAGTTAAAGACAACAAAACAAAGCAGAAAAGAAATGTAGAAAGTGGGAGTAAGAAAGGGAACAGTGGGGTGGAGGGCCAGTGAACTTGTCGGCAATGACGTCTGTCCTTGGCTCATTTTAGCTTGGCCATACTCTATAAAACCGCTGCATTTAAGAGTTCAATGAACCTTGATTCCTTGTCAGATTAACAAACTCTTCACCATCGGGCTGTAAAGTTTCTCATGCTTGTGTCTCAGAGGCTCCAGGTTGAGTGAGGCCACATGGAAACTGCAGCCAGACCTCGCCTCAGTCGATTACCTTCTGAATTCTAAGACTAGGGATGGAGACTAGGGTAGTCTGTCTTCCAATTTAGCCGAGCACACGGCGCCCAGTAAGATTTATCCTCTGTCTTCAGCTAGGTCAACTCTGAGCCTGGCTCTGAAAGGGCATGTGTCTCTTTGGTATTTTTGTCCTTTAAACAGTTGGATGAATACTTCCTGGATCATAGCCCACAAGAAGAGGAGTAGTCAGTTACCCTCAACTTGGAAATGAAAGCTACGGATTGAGAGCATCAATGCCTTCCCCAAACTCTTTCAACATAAAGTGAGAGAGAAATAAGTGTCCCGTGGGGAGGCTGCCCCATCAATGCTCTTTGTTTTGATAGCTTGCCTCTGCTTCCGTTAACTGTCCGATGGTTGCTGGTCACAGCATGGCCAAGAGATGCACACGTGGGTTGACAGTGACAGAGGCACTTGTCTGTTGTCATAGTGACAAGCATGGAGAAAGCAGAGCTAGGCTAGCTTTCAGAGAAGTGGAAGTATCTGTTTCTACATAGCTGCCCTCAGAAAATGCTGAGAAAAAGGAAAAAAGCCACAATTTGACGTTTCATAAACCAATCTTAACTTAATTTGGACTCTAGCAAGATATTTAAAACATGGGCTATCTACTTATACTCAATCTCTCCTTCTCTTTCACTGTATAGCCGTGTCCGACCACAAACGTGATGTGGTATTCCTCTCTGTATGCTGTGATTACCATTAATGAATAAAGAAAGCGGGCTTGAGCCTATAGCAGGGCTGAACACAGTTAGGTGGGGAAAACTAAACTGAATGCTGGAAGAAAGAAGGGTGGAGTCAGAGAGAAGCCATGTAGCCCTGCTGGAGACAGACTCTGGGAACTTTACCCAGTAAGCCACAGCCATGTGATGATACACAGATTACTAGAAATGGGTTAAATTAAGATATAAGTGTTAGCCAATAAGAAGCTAGAGCTAATGGGCCAAGCAATGATTTAATTAGTACAGTTTCTGTTATTTTGGGTCTGAGCTGCCTAGCGGTCAGGAAACAAACAAGTGGCCTCATTACAACACAAACTCACAGGAATTCACCTGTCTCTGCCTCCCACGTACTGAGATTAAAGGTGCATGCCATTATATCTGGCTAATTTGGGGTATTAATCCAGAAAGACAGCCACTGGAGTAAGATCATGTTTCTGGGAAGGGTGTGTGTATGAACACATGTATCCCATCGGCTTTATTCAGTTTACAGCTAGATAGTCCTTTTATCTAGAACAGTTTTGGTCTTTGCTCTTTTTATATGGGCTAGACACCACTATTTAATGATTAATATCTGAAACTATGACTCTTTGATTGCACTGTCACCAGGATCCTAGAGCATGAACAAGGTGCTTTAGGCTGCTGAGGAATGTTCTCTTAAGATTAGTATATTTATTTTATGCCGAGAAATATTTGTTTAATGATACAAAAAGATGTGATGCATTGTTTTATGTTGCATTTGTTTAACTCTGTGAAGCCCTGTTACTTTGCCTGTCTAAAATACCTGATTGATCTACTAAAGAGCTGACCAGCCAAAAACTAGAGAAAAGATAGGCAGTGCTGAAAGGCAGAAAGAGTAAATAGAAGGAGAAATCTGGGAAGAGAAGATCAAGGAGCGAGAAAAGGAGAAGGGGAGGAAGACACCAGGGGCCAGCCACTTAGCTACACAGAAAGCTATTGAGTAAGAAGTAAAGAGAGGTATATAGAATAGAGAAAGATAAAAGTCCAGAGACAAAAGGTAGAGATGGGATAATTTAAGTTAAGAAAAACTTGCTAGAAACAAGCCATGCTAAGTCTGGGAATTTATAAGTGAGATTAAGTCTCCATGTATTTATTCTGGAGCTGGGTTGTGGGCCCTCTAAAGAGTAAAGAACAAAGAATAAAGGAAAACCAACTGTACTAGGCTATTATGTTAACACTAATGAAAATATATACTCAATTCCTGTGGTTATTTTTTCTCACTAGCTTCTAATATAGTACAATTTTTTTATTTGTTAGTTTTCTAATGTATTGAAAAATGTCTTTAGTTTCAGATTTTAGCCATGATGTTAAAATAATTCTCTTTGGTTCTTCCTCTCTTTTGTTTTCACTTACCTGTGCTGAGGATTGAACTTGGGGCCTTTTCAATGTTATATATTCCCTCTACCACTGATAATCTCCAGCCCTTGGTCTTTGTACAGAGTCTCACCATGTAGACCAACCTAGCATAGAACTGACTCTGCAGTCCAGGCTGGCCTCAGACTCATAATCCTCCTGACTCTGCCTCATATGCACTGGTATGACAAGAGTGAGCCCTGCAAGTACAAGCCATCAGACATGTGAGCCACCACGACACCTTTCTACTTCAGCACACCAATAATAATATTTTGAAGTTTGACTCCAACCGTGTCTGTTTTGTGAACATGGTCAGCACCAGTGTGGTCTGAAGACATCTGTGCATGCTTTTAAATCCCAAAGATGGCAGTATGTTTGTTTCAACACAAATATAACCTCTGTAGCTCACACTGGTATCTAAGTAGCTATCCAACTCTCCTTCAAATATGGCTTTTCTCCCCTAAAACTCACCTTGCAGTTTGATTGCATTCTGGCAAGACTGGGAGGCAGGGCCTTTGAAAGATTCTTAGGCAGCCGAGAGAGACACCCATCAATGCCTTACTGTATTGCTGGGGTAAATTCCTCTGAACCTTTCCTGGTGGCTGATGTTGACCATACAGGATACCAGCTGTCGTGTTCGGGTCCTCTTAACTCTAAATTGACAATTTCTAACCTCCCTGCGAGCCCTCAGCTACCTCTCCAGCACCATGCCTGCCTGGCTGCCCCCACCGGCCACCATGATGACAACAGACTAATTGTATGCAAGCTCTCAACTAAATGCCTTCCTTCTAAGTTACCTTGGTTATGAGGTCTCCTCAAGTAATAAACCAGTACCCAAGACTCTAGATAAGCAGGACAAATTTCTGAGTTGTCTGTAGCTTCTCGTCTTCTAGGTGCCTCCATCTTTCTTGGTTTATAACATTGTCTACATAGTCATTCATTCATTAAAGAGGTGGGTGGGGGCGGGGAGACCAACCATGTCTTGCAAGGTCCTATGAACCTCGTCTGCCCCTGGCTGGCTGAGGAATCACCGATGACATCAGTCCATGTTCACAATCCCCAGGCTGCCCGGATTTGAAAGCTCCTTACCCTGGGTCCCTTGGCTCTAGGTGCAAGAAGAGGATCACAGCCAAGAAAGGGGGTCAGCAGAGGGCAGAGGCCCATGTGGCGGCTGTTTGTGCGTCTGCCACTCATGGCATGCAAAGCAGGTATTCGCTCTTCCTAATCACGTAGGAAATGGGATGGTAGCTGCCCAGTCACTTTTCCACACAAATCATTCGGACTGGCAGAATAAATAATACCGCAGGTGGTTGTGATGACAGTTGTCTCCGTAATGGATTGGTCTCAAGGTACTCATGAGTTTTACTTAAAAACAAGTGGAAGGGGTTGATTTTAGTAAAATCTGCTGGCGGGGTAGCTGAGGAGAGGCAGGATAACTGGGTGACTGTGTGAGGAGGCCGGAGGACACCCAGGACAGCAAGAGTGGTGGCTGGAGCTCTCTTCACATATAACCGAGGAGACAGAAAACTATTAGTAACACTCAGAGTGCCCAGCCCTGCCCATTTCCCAGCTCTCCTCCCTACCATGCCTGTCTCACTGCCTTAACTCAAGCAATCTAGGTTGAAATTGAAGGCAGGAGGGTGTGTGGAGGATAAATTCAAGACAGGGTTTCTCTGTGGCTTTGGAGCCTGTCCTGGAACTAGCTCTTGTAGACCAGACTGGCCTCAAACTCACAGAGGTTCCGCCTGCCTCTGCATCCCAAGTGCTGGGATTAAAGGCATATGCTACCACTGCCTGGCTGGTTGAAGTAAATCTTAAGAAAATGTTCTCAGCCCCGGTTATCAGAATCACCTGGGATCACCCCAAGGGCCCCCTGAATCTTCAGGGTGCTAAAGGCCTTGGGATTCTGGTAAAAGCTGGGGAACTTGCCTTGAAGCCAGCCTGTAAAGTAGCCACGCAGGCCCTGCTGAGCCCCTGGACTCTAAGAGTTGACTGAAAGAGCAGGGTTTTAAGGCATAGTCAGCTTCTCTTTCTACCACCCTGACAGGAAGAAGTTTATCCAGGTCTCCGCACTCTGGTGAGAAGTGTCTGTCTGTTCCTTCTGGAAGACTTGCTGCAGAGGAGAAGCCTCCAACCACAGCTGCCCAGGAGAGCAGAGCCACAGCAAAATAGGGACCAGGACTCCCAGAACCCGAAGAGGCCTTGGAGCCTTTCTCTGACTTACTAGTGCACGCAGGGCCACCAGGCAAGCCTGGCAGCCCCACAGTCAGAGGCAGTTGTCTGTGATCTGACAGCTGTTGGCACCCAAAAGAAGAAGAAAGGACACCTGGAACTCCTGGGGTGCCCCTCACTCTTCCTGCTCCTGCTGTGGGGAATACAGCTAATTTTCCCTTTCAATGCCTGACATCCTTTACCAACATCTTAAATCTTTGCTCTCTAGTAAGTTCCCTGGCCTCTACCAAAAGTTGAGTATAAAAATCTTTCCTAAGCTTTCTGTCTCTGTCTTTCTCCGTCTCTCTGTCTGTCTCTGTCTGTCTCTGTCTCTGTCTCTCTCTCTCTCTCTCACCCTCACCCACACCCACACAGTTTGTCACCTAGAAAACCTATATGGCTGTAGGAACAGCAACTCCATTTGACTGTTAATTGTTGTCACCTTGTTTCCCTACACTGAAACTTCTGCCTGAGATGTCAAACCAAAAGGATGCCCCATTCAGAGGGCTGAGTACCAGAACCATGGTAGGGAGACATTGGGAATATCCCCTGATGGAGGAAGGAGAGGGGCTGCTACAGAGACGCCCTGGGCTCTGAGAATGGGAAGGTTGCCACATCTCCCTGCTCACTAGAGCTTGCTGAGAAACCTGGCTTTAGACAAGGCAAGGAACCCAGGGTAAACTTAATTGTCCTTCATGGATGTCACGGCACACAGTAAAAGTCTCCCAGTCACTGGGCTACACCAGCTGGCAGAGAGGCTGTCCCAACAGCTGGAAGCAAAGACCTCAAAGGCTGATGGGAGGCTCTCCCTTAATTCATAGGACTCTTTCTACATATTTCCATAATTCTTTCAGCTTGGCTACTTCCCTCAGCTGGGAACATGACTCCCAAAACTTTAAGGGGGGCCTTTTCTGGTTCAGGCTGGAGACACCACTCCCACCCCCCACCCTGGCCCATCAGTTTCCCCTGGCTGCAGAGTAAAGAGTCCACACCTAGTCCCCACCCCCTTTGGTTTGGTTTTGTTAACTTTAAAGCTGGTTGTAAAGCAAGGGGTCCTGTGGTTTTAGCTCCTCCCCCGCCCCCAGCCCATCCTCTCTGCCTCCCTCTGACTCATTCTCTAACTCGCCTTAAACAGGCATGCTCCTACCTCCATGCCAGGTGCCTTCTATTACCCTCCCATTCTCGGTCTTAGAGGTGTTGGGTGTCGTAATTCAAGGTGGCTAGGTGACCAAGTTCCGGCTTAACGACATATAAATGGAGTTTCTGGAAGCAATTTGCTGCCGTTTCCTATTGTCCACTTTATTTCCTCCCCGCGTTGGAAACATAATGCGCTCCGGTGGTACCGGCAGCCACTTTGCAATCCCGAGGTGCGCTGACAGATGAGACCCCGATTAAAGACAGTGAGATGCAAAGGCAGAACCTCATAACGTTGCAAAGCCCTACACTGCTAAATCTAATCATGTTATGTTTTCATCCCCTTTTTTCAGAACCTGGACTCAGCATTCTGTTTTCAGTTTCTTTATCATCACTTGAGTCACTGATCCTGAGAAGGGGGGAAAACCATTTTTGTTTAGTATTTACCCAGGGCTGGGTACTTTTCTAGATGAGATCACGAGCTTCATTCTATGGATACATTCTAGTAGAGAAGGGACATCTAACGCGTCAAGTGTGCGGTATATCAGGTGGTCGCTGTGCTGGTCAACAGGAAAAATAAATAAAATAAAGCAGGCCTGCCTTCTGCAGATTTGGGGAGGGGGTAACTAGTTTAAAGGGGTCTTGGGGAGTTAGGATTGAAACAGCAACATCTGAATTCAGACCAAGGGAGAAGAGGGGAAACAACTTGGAAGGTGTATACCGGAGATCATCTTGGGAATGAGAATACCAAGTTCAAAGGCCCTGGGGCAAGAGGGTACCTGCTTGGCATATTTAAGGAACAGGGGTGAAGGAACAGGGAGAGAGGGGCAAGGGGAGGGAGAGGGGGTAGGAAAGGAAGGAGAAGAAGACAGTTCTGAAATTTGATAAAGAGACAATAAGAGTCATAGGATAGAGAACACGTCAGTTTGCTCAGGATTTCACAATGAACTTTTAGCTTACAAAATAAACAAAAAGCTTTAAAAGCAGCATCTATGGGCCTGCTTATGGACCTGATTGTGTTCCATGGACAAAGCCTTCCGTGGGCGTGGATGACTACTGCGCTCACCGGCTGGGGCGTTCTGGCCACGCTTTCCACGAGCATGGAGCATCCTTTGACTCCTGTATCCCACAGGGTTCTGCTCACTGACAAGCAAGGAAGTCCGCAGCATGGGAGCTCTTCAAATCTGGCTTCTCCTCTACTAGTGCAAGCTCTGTCCTTCATCCCAGGGGGACCTGAATTAGGCCAAATTTATGAAGCAGCAGCAAAGCTGAGGAAGAAACTTTGCGCAGCTCACCATGACTTATGCCAGCTGCCCCTTTGTTTCCCTGAGACCACCAGAGCAATTAGAACCTACTTGCTGCAAAAGAAGTCGAATTAATTTGAGTGAATCAAAGGCAGATTAAAAATGTAACCCACAGGCCATTTATGCAGGGGCCACTGGGAGTCCTGACCAGGCTTTTGGAGATCCCTAGCCTGAAGAGCTTTTTGATTCCCTTGTGTTTTCATTTAACCAAAGGAAATGAATGC
Source organism: Microtus obscurus (assembly GCA_963919715.1). NCBI lineage: Eukaryota > Metazoa > Chordata > Mammalia > Rodentia > Cricetidae > Microtus > Microtus obscurus. The sequence continues at coordinate 13,939 of CAWTZC010002325.1, read as the reverse complement.
AGGAGAATTTACTCCAGACCACCTTGGAAAGATTCATTATTATCTGTCAATTTTAACTCCGTCTCAAAACACCTTAATAGTTGGCAGGGTGTGGGAAGGGTAGAAGCCAGACTCTGCCTTTGGCCTCACCAAGCCCTATAAAACTCTCTCCCTCTATGTACTGCCTGTTTCAATCTTTCATTATTCCCAAGACTGTGAGATCTCACTTTTGGGCAAAACCCACATGTGACCTCAGGATACACCCTACCCTGTAGGTGCTAATGCCCCCCTGGGGGCAGCTGCAAGGTGTGTGTGTGTGGGGGGAGGGTGTCTGCTTTCAGGAACACTATGACTGTGCCCAAGTCTTGTGAGACCCCCCCCTCCTTCTTTTTTTAAAAGGGTATTTAGCTTCAAGTGTACTGGGAATGTTTAAAAGACAATGAGGTTTAGAAATAACAAAAGGCAGATGTTGACTTATTTTGTGAAAAATCGAATCAGAAAACGAGGCATCCATGGCCCCTGCAGATGCAATCTGAGGCAGAAATAAAACTTCATGTTGGCTCAGCCCTGATGGTGCCCAAAATACTCCTTGGAACTGTGTTAAGAGCCACGCAATGTGCCTTGAAAAAACGCTGCACCATCCACTCCAGTTTCAGGACCCTGAGAGGGTGAAGGATTTTTTTTCTCCAACTTTGCTCCTCAGTCATGGCAAGTACAAGCCTTGCCGGTGGTAGGAATGGGGTCATCTAAAAGTTGGCTTTTGTAGCGCCATTTTTTAAGGCTGCTAATGTGTATCTTTTCTCATCTGGGGCTTGGAGATCTCAGCCAAGTAAACTTACACTTTCCCTCTTAACTGGGAGTCCTGTACAATTTCACATTGTGTCCCAACAGGTTATTTCCAGGCTCCTCCCCTCTCTATCCCTGACTGGATTGTTGTAGGAAGGAAAGCTACAGTTGGCAAAAACAGCTTTTACTCCATCTTTTGCCCAAGGGACAATGGGGAAAGTCCCCTTATTTAGCTGTTTAAGCTCTTCCCTCCTGCCAGCCCCTCCGCACGATTTAACGTTCTCCTGAACTGGAGTCTTTATGGCACAGGATCACCTCTACGGAGAGGCAGCCACAGATGTGCTATGAAAGAATGGGGGAAAAGGCCCAGCTGTGTGTGAGACTGTGGGGCGGGCAGAGGGCGAGCTTAGAGCGAGCAGGTAGGTGTCAGTGCTGAGGGAGTTCCTCAGAGCAGCCACCCACGTCTGATTTAGGAGCCCTGTTAGAAGTCTATGCACCGTCTGGGAACACACCCATCCCCCTGGAGATGCTACAACACTACCTCTCCTAGGGTAGGAAACACAAGGGCGGCTTAGCAGGTGAGGTCTGAGGAGACATGAGCTTCACAGACGGTACCAGCTAAGTGGCCGCTGCACCTTGTCTTTTTCTTCTCGCCAGTGACTGAGTGCGAGCTTTAGGTAGGACGAACTAGGCTGGGAATCCAGCTGTGGCATTCCTCACTGCGAAGATGTGTGATTGTCTAAATGTCCCCAAGTCCCAATTTCTTCATTTATCAATATTTCCTAGCAATGTCCAACTCACAGGAAGACAGAGAACTCATTCATAACATTGCCTGCCTGATAAATACAGTTCTCTGACCAGATTAAACAAAGATGGGGGAAAATTCTTTCCATATGTTCAGGTAAATAATTTGCAGGTTCAAATTGCTTTCTAATCTGCCAACAGAGATTTCAATCTCGTGTCCCTTGGCGTGATGAGGATGACTTAAGATGCTGCAGCTCTACATGCAGCTGCAGTTCTCCATGCAGAAGCCTCGAGCTGCTTCTCATCAGAACACTGGGCAGGCTTCACACTCCTTAGACACACGGGGACTCTTCCTGCCCTGTTTTCAGCAGGCCTGGACCACCAAGTTGTCTGCCTAGGGGACAGCACTGGAGCTGCTTCAGCCTTCTGAGGTCTGCTTTCTCGGGACACACTGTTCCTAGTGACACAGAATAAATTGCTGCCAACCGTGTGCCTCGGGCAGCATATCACACAGGCTAGAAGCATCTTTGAGGGAAAATACAAAGCCAAGATGCCTGGTTCCTTCTGTCTACCTGGAGCAGTCAGCCTGTCTGAGCCAGGAGGTAAGGAAGCCCTTGCTCTGCTCTCAGGGGCCATCACAGTGCTGACAGAGCCAATGAATTTGCGAGTCAGAAACGGGTTCAAATTCTGAAGCTGCCACTTGGATATACGGAGGGAAAGGAATGAGGACAGAAGAAGACGAGGAGGGTCCTATTCTGACTTCATTTCTGCAATATAACCCCATCCTGGAATGCTCTTCAGAGTTTGCAAGGCTAAACACTATTTCCCAGGCCCCAGGGGGTTAGCGTTCACATGTAGGGCAGCGATCAGAGACACTATTTGAGAATTAGATTTGGAATCAGTTATTCGGTGCCTGAGGTTAAGTTCCCCAGAAAGAGATTCGTCTGTAGAGATTCACATGGGGAAGATTTGGAAGGGACTGACTGCCTTTAGCACCAGAAAGAAGTGAGGGAAGCAGGAGCTGAGGGAGGAATAAGTTGCCTTTGAATGTACTTATAGTAAGAGAATCCTCCAACTAGTTCCACAGGGTTCTTTGGAAGAGGGAGAGCCACCTGTCAAAGGGAGTGATTTCCTCACTCTGCTTCTTTTGGTCACCAAGGATGGGCTTTGGATGTGGCAGCACCTGTCTGTCAAAGCCAATTTTCAAATATCGAAGCAGCTGCCCTAGCAGCTGGGAAGGCAAGTGCCTAGGGTCCTGAATGGTCAGTGTGGATGGTCTACCCCAGAGCCCAGAGCCTATAGTTGAGTACCTATGGGTTGGGTTGCTTGGGTTCGTCTGCCTGTATGCTCCTATCTGCATTCCTCCCTCCCTTCCTTTTTCCCTCCCTTCTTCTTTCTTCCTTCCTTCCCTCCTTCCCTTCCTCCTTCCTTTCCTCTTTCTCTCCTTCTCTCTTTCCTCTTTCCTTCCCTCTCTCCCTCCCTCCCTCCTTTGCTGCAGCCCTTCTCTGCCCAGGACTTTAAGATCTTACCAGTGGTCTCAGGATCTTTGACCTACAGCAACCACCCAGATGACCTCCTACACCTGTGAGAGATTGGATATCCAGAAAAAGGCAGTTAAATAGGCATCCAACATCACTAGTCAACCAATGAAACTGGTTGCAGCAGAGTTTTGGGTGGTTGTTGTTGTTTTAATAGAAGTGGTAAGCGAAAGGTAGAGGAGAAGACTGCAAGCAGGGGCCGAAATCTCTAGGTTTTGAGTGCCATATTGGTCAACACTAATTTGTTGCCTTTTCCTTTAGTTCAGGGTTCTTAGAAATCCCTCATGCTTTTTGTCTTTTTGAGAAACAATTCTACAATGCATGTGCTTTGATGGACTATTTGCTTTGTCTCAGTGGCAGAGGGAAGTATGGCTTGACAGTAACGAATGACTCCACTGTACAATTACTTAAGTTTGAGTTTTGAGCAAGTGAAATGACTTGAGGCATCTTAACAAATGCCAGCTCTAAGTTCAGGAAATAATGGCCTGTGTCAAATTTGTTTATTAGCACGGGCAATTTGTTCTTAACTAGACACAGTTTATATGCGAACTCATGTTTTACTAGAGCTACATAAAGCAATTGTGCAATTGATGATAAATATGTCACTACTGGTAAGTCATTAATTCAGATGATGCTAATTAAAACCACACTCACTGCCTAGAGCACAGAAAATAGAAATGCATCAGCAAATATAGAAGATATGCCCAAATAGCAGATGATGTGATAAAGACCACAATAAGAAGCAATAAGAAAAATAAGGACGCAGGATGTGTGTGTGTGTGTGTGTGTGTGTGCAAGAGAGAGAGAAAGAGAGAGAGAGATAGACAAAGAGACAGAGAGAGAGATAGACAGAGAGACAGACAGAGAGTCATCAAGCAGCTATAATCTGCATGACAACCTATTGAACACTCTAACCAGAACTTCTTGGGGAACATTAAGTTATCACAGACAGGTAACTGAAACTTGGAACACTTAGGCAGGTAAGAGCACTCGCTATGAAAGCAGTCAATCCTAGTCATGCCACTTAGCAAACAAAAGACTCATGTGGTCAGAAAAAGACAGATGGTAAAGACAGAGTCAGAGGGGAAGAAATTAAAAAACCTCTAAATGGTTTACAGTGTGTTTGAAAGTATACATAGACTTGAGAGAGAAAAGAAAAAAGATAAAGTACTTTAAAAGGAAATATAGTCAGGTGTTGTGGCACATACTTTTAATCCCAGCACTTAGAAGGCAGAGGCTGGACGTGGTAGAGCATGCCTTTAATCACAGCACTTGGGAGACAGAGGCACGTGGATCTCTGTGAGTTTCAGGCTAGTCTGGTCTACAGAATGAGATCCAGGACAGTCAAAGAAAACAGAGAAACCTTTCTCAAAAAAAAAAAAATTAAAAAATAGAGTTTTTAAAAAGGCCACATAAAGATGGAAAATACACAGAGAGTCTGGATACTGTATGTTATTGCATTGTCTTTGAATTGTCTGACAGCTGAGGGAGAAACAACAGCTGCTAAAATACATTTGATTATAAATGCTGCTGGATTAATCCAACCTATATATTTTGAAAGTACCTTGAACTCAAAATTTAAGTCAAAAGATATGTTACTTTGGAGTAGAGGTTTTGCTTTTGTTTCCACAGGAAATGAGAGGATATGGATTCATTCTGAGAAGAAAAATCAGGTTTGATTGAGGAAGACCTCCTGAAAAAAAAACTTCAAAAAGTTCTGATGGCCCAGATGATCCAACATTTCAGAGCACCTCTGTTTCAGTTTCCTCTGAGTTCTACATCCAGAAAAGCCTCAAGATTTGCTGGCTGAGATGATCCAGACTCAAAGAATACTCCAGTCAAGACTTGGCCGTAATCCTAAATTTTCTTTGGGTCCCTATAAGATTATCAGCACCCCCAATCATCAGGAAGTGGCCTAGGAAACTATGCCCACATTCCCACCCCCCAAATGGATTAGGGATGTTTGTTTTTGTTTAGCATGTTGGTTACAAGTTGTTATGGATAATGGTCAGAAAAAAAGCTAAGCAAAGGAGATAGATTCAGAGTTCTTGTTTTGAAAAGAAAAATGGGAAAGTGCTGTAGGATAATCTCTCGTACCCTCTAAAGATTTGTCACTTATATTGGTTTAATAAAACACTGATTGGCCAATAGCCAGGCAGGAAGTATTGGTGGGGTGACCAGACTAGGAGAATTCTGGGAAGAGGAAAGGCTCAGCCTGTAGTCACCAGCCAGATGCAGAGGAAGCAAGATGAGAATGCCTCACCCATAAAAGGTACCAAACCATACGGCTAACACAGACAAGAATTATAGGTTAATTTAAGCTGTAAGAGATAGTTAATAATAATCCTGAGCTAATAGATCAAACAGTTTATAATTGTTATAAGCCTCTGTGTGTTTCTTTGGGACTGAATGGCTGTGGGACTAGGTGAGACAGAAACTGTTTACAGGGCCCCTTCCCCTAGCAATTAGAATTTAAAAGTATAAAAATAATAGCAAACAATTTTATAAAATTCATCTAATGAGAGCGCCAAATGAGGAAGGACATGTGGGGAAAAGTAATTTTTGAAGAGTAAATGGTGGTTAATTTAATGATGAAAACCACATTGATACAAGAAAGTCCATGAACCCTGAACAGAATCAACATACATAGCATCATACATGGGACAAAGAATTGACTCTTTGGGGACATGAACAACAGTATAAGTTTAGCAATGCTAAAAAAAAAAAAAAAAAAAAAACCTCTCTGACTTGCAGAGCTACTAGTTAACACAGTGTAATGTTCCCACCACGACCAAACTCAAGCTACTTAAATGATGACAATGAACAAGGATTGGGACCAGAACTAACGTAGTGGCACCATCCTATAGACACCCTACAGAGCAGATACAGCTTCCTGTCCAGAGAGGTTATGAGGGAGTGATTAGGAAGCAGTGGGCTTTCAGTATTAGGCAATCTATCCATGTTATGTCTATGTGATTTAATTTTGGTTAAGTTGTTTTTGTCAACAGACTTGGGAAACTCCTAAAAGTCTGACCATCTCAGGCATGCTAGCCCCCGCCATCTCTGATGTGCTAGTCCCAGTTAACTGCTAAGGAGGGGCTCTGGGGCAGCAGAAGGGTGTGCTGACTGGTGAGGTTTTACAATTGCTTGCATTTGGAAAAGCCTATAAATCTCAACAACAACAAAGGTGAATTTCATGGCTTATAAATTATAGTCACAAATATTTAGCTGTAAAATACACATGGCTATCCTGTGACCTACTTATGTTAAGCCTAGGCAATCTATCCTGTTATATTCCAACACTAATTTTAATAATAACCTGAGAAATTTTGAGATTCAAAAATAGAAGAATGATTGAAAGGCTGGTTACATATCACATGATGCCACATTGTTCAGTAACCAGAAGATTAAAAGCAAGGTTGCTGTAGGAGGGTTGCGGAGGGATCAAGGTTAAGAGCTATTACATTCCAGAAGCCTCTGCCTAAGTTTTGAAAACTTACAGGTACAAATATACTCCTTATTCCAATGATAAAGTAAACACGAACTGATTTCAATCAAAACAAAGTAAAGATAATTCCAAAGAAAGAAAGAAACAAACAAAACAAACCTGCTGAGATAGTTCGAGGCCAGCACACCTTCACTGTAGTTCAAGGTCTTGGGTACTAGCTTCTGAACCACTCAGCCACTCTGAAGGAAACGTGAGGCCAAGGATGGAAACGCTCTGTACCCAAAGGCCTGCATGCACGCAGTCTAGAACCTTCTTGTGCTGGATGATCAGCCCAGAGCTTGCATACTCAGGGTAAGCAAAGACCACTGTCATCCCCCAGTACTAAACCACAGTCCTCTGTCATGTCACCCTTTCTGTGAAGCTCGGGAAAGGAGGACAGCTCATTGAGGCAGAAGTGCCCAAACTACGTAAAGGACAATATTTCCTGAGAGGGATTTTTAAGAGGAGAGAGACAAGTAGGGCAAGGACACTGAAAATACATCTGTTTGAGGTTGGGCAGGAACACTGAAAGGAAAAGTCAGAGGAACTGTTCGCTTAGGGTGATCTGCTGCTTAAGATGCTCCAAGAGAATACATAATTCAACTCATCCCTGTTGAAACTGCTATTCAGACTCCATCCTGACATTTTTCAAGAAAGCCCCCATTGTCAAAGCTACACACACATGTGCGTTGAAGCATGAGGGGCCCAACACAACACTAGGCCTAGACGGCTGGCTTTTCTGAACCCCAGAGTTAGAACACTCAGAATGTGAGTGCTGAACACATCACCGTTAGTTAGTTCATTAACACTATCTTCGAAGACCTGACTTCCCAGGACAACCTGGGCTAGAGACGTGAAAAATGCCTTTAACCCAATGCCTTTTGGTTTTGATTTTGCATTTCATTGTGGGAAAGAGAATGCTGGCATCTCTATACTCTCTGGATAAAGCAAAATCCCCTAGGGCTGTGCATCAGAAAACCGAAGCAAGGAACCCAGGAACAGAAGGGCCCAACAGGACAGTAGAGATGTTTCTGTTGAGTGGAAAACTAGATCAGCTCAAGAGGAAGGCAACTGGCACACACAAAGGTCACGAACTCTGAGCTCATCAGGGGGATCATAGGCATTGGAGGGTGTTTAGCTATTTGTGTGCTAATGAGGTCGAGGTTTTCAACACAGGAGCTCCAGACTACAGCTGACTATCTGAGTGGAAATGGAGGGGAGAGAATGGGGGTGCGGTGGGACTCACCAGTCACTGAGAGGTGGCTGGGACAGTTCAGAGACAGAGAAACTATGTCCCTGGCTTTGAATACTTGTCTTCTACTTATGATGCTATGTCTTCCCACGGGTCAGTGCCTATTTACTATAAAAAAAAAACCCCTCAGTTGATTTTTATCTCTAAAGAAATGTCAAGTGGTTTAGGATAAATACATCCCAGGTTCTGACAATTGTTGCTTCCAAGAGGTTCTTGCCAGGTGGTGAGTTTCCTCCTTATGGCTCTCCCAATACATTTCTCAGCCCCATTGCTTCACTGATGTATATGACTAGACTCCTCAACCCAACTGCTGACTTTTTTTCTGAAATTCAAGCTTTATTTTGGTAAAAATATAACTTTCTATTTTTAAAAAAATGACAAAATTAAATATAATAAGATAAAGCAAAACCATCATATTAAAGTTGGACAAGGCAACTCAATAGAAGAAAAAGACTCCCAAGGGCGGGCAGAGGTATGAGAGACCCACTTGTTCACACACTATAACTACAGAATTACTAATATGAAAGCAATAGTGTGTACGTAGAGGACCTGGTACAGCCCTGTAAACAGAACTTACACAAACCACACAGCAAACACATCACTGGCCTTTATCATAGTTCCTGAAACTTCCCAAAACAAGACAAAACAAAAACCCCACAAAACTTTGATGACCTGTCTTCTTGTCTACTTCCTAAGCATTCTTCAGAGTGTTCCCATGTTACATTGGCATTCGGCAAGAGCCACACACAAAGCACAAGGAAAAAATGTTCATTAGAGTGGTCAGATTGAGGGCAACGGGTTCCAAATCTTCAAAATATGGACATTTTACTCAGGATTACCAGATGGGAAATTAATAGCTCATGCTTGTGTTTCTGTTGGCCATCACTGTCTGCTTTAACAGTGTTTGTTAATACACTTCATATTATTTACATAAGCCAGGTTATTGAACATTTATCATCTTCATTGCAAAGGGCCCTCTTCTGCTCTTCCCAAGCCTCCTAGCTAGTTATAGTGCCAGGTAGCAAGCGTCCTGGGAGCATATTCAGATGAATACGGCCACTCTGGAATGGCCTGTCTCATACCAACACTCTAGGTTTGCTAGAAAAGTGGGCACCCCCTCTCCTCCAGCTGAGCAGAGGCAGCTTACATCATCCGCTGGACCGACTGATCTCGACGTGAGAGACGCTAGAACAGGAAAGTGTTCTTTATTCTGGGGTTTTTTTGTTTTTTTTTAAACAAATTTATTTAATCCATTCCTACATTTTCTTTGCATATACAACTATTTTTGCCTATATTCACCCTCCCATTGCTATGTATTTCTCCTCCATGAGTCCCTTCCCAGATCCTAACTGAGTCCTTCTTCTAACCCACCCATACCTCTTAAATGTGTGTGTTTTAGAGAGACAGACAGACAGACAACACAAAACACACACACACACACACACACACACACACACACCACATATGAGAGCACTAATTCACTTTTCTTTCCTCTCTGTAGTAACAGTAATATCAGAGACAGGAGAATTACTTTTCCAATTTCTTAAATATAATTATTTCCCCCAAAAGTTAAAAATTGCATTTGGCATTAAATGCTGATCCTTAAAGCCTTGATATGACATCGAGAATGTCTCCACACGCTGCCGAGTGAGGAGACAACCCCCCCTAAAGAAGGAATCTCACTCGCCCTGGTCGTTTTTCTCTCCCTCTTTTCCGTTCTCCTTGTAGCCCCCACCTCAGTTGTTGTTTTTTGGGACAAAGGATTTCTCTGTGTAGCCCTGGCTGCTGCCCTGGGACTCCTCTGTATACCACGCTGGCCTCAAAATCAGAGGATCCACCTGCCTCTGTCTTCTGAGTGCTGGGATTAAAGATATGCCCCACCACTGCCCCAGCACCATAAATATTCTTACTAAAATTAAAAATTCCACACACAGAAAAATCATGTCCATTGTCACTTAGTCCAAACAAGTTAAGGTATCCCCAAACCAAAGTTCAGTTTTACAAACTTCTCAAAGTCTAGCTAAATGAGACAGGTGCAAGTCCCAGGGGGACTCAGGAGGCTAATGGGAGGGAAGTTTTAACCGTCAAAAGCCTGTGCTATAGAGCCCCACTGCAACAAAACAAATAACTAGCAAAGATCCATATATTCAAAATCAGGGCAGACGGCAGAGCCGGTGATGGCATCTACCTCCTGGTTGGTGAGCCTGGGCTACAAACCTAGCTCCCAGCAGCTGCAGCTTAACCAGCTCCTTCTAAACATTCTCCCTCTCCTTGCGCCCCTGCAATCCATTACTCTGCTGACCCAAATCTGTCCAATTCAATGCTACACCTCTGCCTCACTTAGACTGCGGCTTTCCAAAATACAGCCGAAAACCCTCCATGACTCCTGTCCTGTGCTTTTATAAGGGCAGGAGTTATACCATCCCTTTCTTCTCGCTGGAACCACCATACCAAACAGGTTATCACTAACAGATCACTAATGACATGACGTTCTGGTTAATGATCGTAAGTGTAAAAGTATGTTCCATATACATCCCTCTAGTAAGATCTTTGTTGGCGTTCATTCCAGCGTGGTCCTGAGCAGAGGAGAGAGGAGTGGGGAGTCAGACGGCTTACCCCCAACCTCATCTCATTTGCTTCTGCTTTCTCCACATGCAACTGGCCAGGCCACTGTGTGTGTGTCTGAACTGTATTGACAAGTCACACAGGGGGGGGGGGGCTGCCCTTTCTTCTGCATATTTCTGAGCCCTCTGCTTCCATAATATGCACTCATAGTGCACTAAACCCAGGGCAACTTCACCCCAAACCATCAGTGAATTTCCCCAGAAGATTAATCAGATTGAGAGTCCAAAACTGTGGTGGCACACTCCCGGTAGACTCACACACCTGCTCTGGGCAACTTCTACCCACACTCTCAGACAACAAAATCCCTGCTGCTCTTGGTCACTCTTTGGATCACTATCCTAACTTTCATTTGCTGATAAGTTACACAGAATTCCATGCGTTTTATTGGTTTAAAAGATATTTCTTTATATTGCCAACCAGTCTGTGATCTATTAACATTTTTAAAAAAAAAAAAAAAAAAAAGAAAAAAAAAAAAAAAAAAATTAGGAAAAAAAAAATTTGTTAGTGAGATGAGCATCGGGTTGGAAGACGTTACCTGGTGTGCTGATGTGAAGTTACTTCTATTGAGGGTGCAAATTTGCCCCAAGTTTGAGTGCACCATCCCATGGCAGGGTCTTAACTCAATTCACTTCTTGACTGCTTCACTACCCCCCTCCTACCTAACCGTATGCCTTCTCTATTACAAGGGACTGTACTCTCTCAGACCACGAGCCAAAGTAAATCCTTCTGTCCTCATGTTTGTTTTCTTACACAATTGGGCATGGCAAAAAAGAAAGTCTAGAACTTTCTGCAGGCTCTGTGCGGTGAACCCAGGCCAAAGCGGAGGGGAGGGGGAAATCCCACCAATGTCACCGTCGGCGTCATGTCTAAAACTCAAAAACCCACTATAAAGAGGATTCTTGTTCCATCCCCATCTCTCTCTCTCTCTCTTTCTCTCTCTCTCCCTCTCTCCCCTCTCTCCCTCTCTCCCTCTCTCTCTCTCTCTCTCTCTCTCTCTCTCTCTCTCTCTCTCTCTCTTCCTTCCTCCCTTTCCTCCTATCTTCTCCCTATCTTCTCCCTCGCTGTTTATGGTGGTCACGCTTCCACAAACTACCTGGAAATGTGCTACCCTGCATTTTGTCCTCCACGAGTTCTCTCTGGTGTGAGGCCCCAGATGTTCTCGGGCAGGAAGATATCCTGAGGCGTTATTTAGTCAAGGATCCCGAGTGAGCCAGGAACATGAAACTCCGAAAGCGGGGTCGAAGCTGATTGCCGGCCGGAAACCATCTGCCCTGGCAGGCAGCTACCAAATCAGCTGTAATGAAAATCCTACCTCCATTCCCGGCAGCTCCGCCCTCATCACGGCAGTTTCTTTCGAGTTCTTACTAGAGCCTCCATAGGGGGTTATTAAAACTAAACTGGAATGGTTTCCTACTCAGACTGAAACGAGTGAGAGCGCTAACAGTGCAGTGTTGACGACCAAGCTAGCTAGATCTGTGTGCTGTCTGATCCAGATTCCAAACTCCCACGTGTTAAAACAGGCTGAAAAGTTAGTTAAATAAATCAGAATGCCAAACATCTTCACCACTCTCGGGACTAATCAATCGCTCACTTTGTTTACTAAGTGTTACTGTGAGAGCCTGCAACTCTAGCTCCAACCCTTCAGAAACATCTGTCTCATTCAAGGGATCCTCAGTCTCCAATTACTTCCATCACAAAACTGACGGGAGTTTTCTGTGGGGACTCTAATAGAAAGACAGTGACGATATTTTTTTATAGGCACAACTCGAAACACTTGCTAAAATTTGGGGGGGCCTCGACTTTTCTCCTTCGCAGCCCACCTAGTGGCCACTACCCAGAAAGCTGGCAGCAGAGAGGAAGCCTCAAGTGGGGACCAGTTTGGTTTCTCTAAAGTCTTTTTTTTATAGTTACAATTTATTCATTTATTCACACCCCATGAAATTTTTTAATATACATTGCAAAAGAAAATATATTTCCTTTCAATTATACATGTTCCAATGATATAAGGCAATGGCCGTTAAGATTATGATGTTATGAAAAATATTACTCACTATTAAAAATAAAAAATCTATTAAATTTCTTATACTAAATAAATTAACATCCTATTAATGTTATCTCACTTATTAAATGTAGGCCTTTGTACTTTGTGAGGAAAAGAGGCAAATAAATTGATCAGTCAGGGCAGTTTGCTTCACTCCAAGTACCTTAGAGTTTAAGTTTTTGTTTTGTTTTTTTTTATTCTTTTTTTTTTTTGTCAAAGCCTCCGTTTATTAGGGACAGGTAACAACTTATATACCCCCTGAATGAGGGCTTGGAGCAGGGCACAGGAGCATGGAATCTGACCGCGTGGTCCCAGTCACGTACCTACATCCGGTCAGGTAGGCCAAGAAGTCAGGAGTTGCCACACCTAGTTCCCTGGACAGCTGAATTTAAAGGCAGTTCCGCTATCAGATTAGGTTCGTTAGCAATTGGCGAATAGCTAATTGGGTGTGGGGCAGGTTTTGCCAATAGGACTATTCTTAACATAATTAATGGGTTTCAGGGGTTCCCTGAGCTCCCCAAGGTGAGTAGATTTCTGTAACAATCTTTAGGGAAAACGCTCCCAACATATTCCTCCTTTCTTATATAAAGAGCAAGTAGTTATAGGTGGAGGCCACCGGAGACAGAGTCCAACCATGGTGTCAGATCTAAAGGAGAAGGGACTGGACAAGGAAACCCTCCTCTCACTGGTAGAAGCATTACCTCTCCTGGAACGGGGTGCCTTATGTATTAGCACATTAGTTTCTTGACTTCTCAAATAAAGTATCTAGTAGGATTAAAGTAATGAGGCACCCTGTCTTAGGCTATCATGAAGCTGCCCTCATACCCAAAAACCATGCCATGTTGAGCCATGCCTATGTACGGCCTCTCTGTATGTTTTGAAATTTGGGTGAGATCCCCTACTCCCGTCATTGGCCCCTGTTCTCTATCATTAATGAAAAATCTGTGAGAGTGCTCCTTAAACAAAAGATATGATATAATTTTGGCACCATTAACTCCATCTCCAGACAAGAAGAAAGGGGGCACACTTCCAAACCCAGTATTCACCTTTTAGTCTGCCCATTATCTCCTCTTTCCTCTCCCAAAAAGTTACGTGTCTTATCTTATAAAAAATCAAAAATCTAATTAACATATGCATTAACCCACCTTTACAGCATGTTCAAACCTTTCCCAACATCTATAAGCAGTTACAAATATCATTAATCAATTTGTTACCTACATTTTCCCCCTCCATTTCCAGACTCACAGCAACAGTCCCACGAGGAACCCCAATCTTTCCCCTTCTTAAGTGAGGAGGTTAGTATTTTAATTAAAATGAGTTCTGTGTCCCAAAAGATTAAAACAGTCTGATACCAGTCTGCATCTCAGCTCCAAAGCAACCCGTTCAATCAGAAGCAGTTTAGCACTTGTGCTTCAGGGCAGGTGGGATTCCTGGGTGAGGTGAGCTGGATTCACTATACTAAACACTCCTGGCATTATCTCAGCCGT
>CAWTZC010002323.1:0-26765 GCA_963919715.1 Microtus obscurus | reverse complement strand
CCTGATTATCCTTTGCTGTTGCGGGAGGTCTTTCCGCTCCTCCAACCAATAGCTGCTGAGATACCAGCCCATTGGGGCATGGTTTCTCTCCCTTCAAAAAGCTTCTACTTCCTCTGCTTGCGCTCTTCACTTCCTGCGCAGCCGGAGACTGGACTCCCTTCCTGGTTGCGCAGAGGGCTGTTGTCTGGGACGGTGATCTGTAAGTTTTTCCTCTTTAAATAAATACTACCCTATTAATCATAATTCCAAACTGGTGTGGCATTGTTCGTGGCTTACGCCTTCACCTGGCGCTGTTGTAACACGAAGAGGCAGGGCTGTGTCCCCGCACCCGGCCACCCGCATGGCTTAGCTTATGCCCCAAAATAATTACACGGAAACTGTAATCTTTTAAACACTGCCTGGCCCATTAGTTCCAGTTTAATATTGGCTAGCTCTCGCACCTGGACTAGCCCATTTCTTATAAGGTGTATAGCACCCCAAGGTGTGCTTACCTGGGAGATTCTAGCCTGCATCTGTCTGGAGTGGGAACATCATGGCGACTCCCTGACTCAGCTTCCTTCTCCCAGAATCCTGTTCTGTTTACTCCGCCTACCTAAGGGTTGGCCTATCAATGGGCCTAGGCAGTTTCTTTATTGATAAGAAATCACTCCCACATCATTTTCCCTTTTCCTGTTTAAACAAAAAAGAAAGGCTTTCATATTAACATAGTAAAATTACATATATCAAAACAGTCATCAAGCAAGAATTACAGTTACAATATTTATATTTACTTTATCTTTTATCATAACTAAGGAAAACTATAACTATCTATCCATTCTTCAACTCCATCAAAGACTCCAGAAGGATATAATATTCTGCAGTCCTTGAAAGATATGAAGAATGCCTATCTAATTGAAATATATCTCTATATATCTAGAAAATCTAACATGACTACAAGCTTGACTATTATTTACGATTATTTAACAACAACCTATATTTCCTAATTATACATTACATTTTAAAAAGGAAGCCGGGCGATGGTGGCGCACGCCTTTAATCCCAGCACTCGGGAGGCAGAGGCAGGTGGATCTCTGTGAGTTCGAGACCACCCTGGTCTACAGAGCTAGTTCCAGGACAGGATCCAAAGCCACAGAGAAACCCTGTCTCGAAAAACCAAAAAAATAAAAAAATAAATAAATAAAAAAAAATAAAAAGGAACTACACAATCACAATACCTTAATCAAGATCAGAAATACATATACATATAACAAAATTGACCTTAAAATCCACACCAATGCAAATTATTCATATCTATATCATATCCCCCTTTAAATGTAAAAGAATATTTATAAACAATATTTTGGGAACATGGGTGCAGTTTCTCTCTCCAAACTGCTTCCTGCTGAATGGGGGCATTGTTAATTAGGTCTTTCATGGTATAACCTGTGTGCCAGGGTCATCTCAGTTGGCAGTTGAGTGAAGTAATTTTTTGAGGGTGTTCACAGCAACCTTTCAGGAGGGCGTGGTCTATCATACCATATCGGAATAGATGCAATCCATAGGGTCTCATCCTCTGTGAAAACAAAAGAAGACCCTTTTCGAAGCATCATATCCTTAGACCCAAATTTTGAAATCGTAATACCTTTATATCCATTCTGGTTCAGCTTGGCAGTCCATGTAATGAAATGTCTGTCTGTACTTAGCTCCTTTACAGTCAGAAATTTTAAAGAAAATATCCATAATCCAGACTCTCTGTGAATTTTCCATTTTTACATGGCTTATTTTTATTTATTTTTTTTATTCTCTTAACTATCTGTATTCTGTCTCTTTAAAGACTTTACCTTTTTATTTTTAAAGGCATTAACTTTATTCTCTCTCTCTCTCTCTCTCTCTCTCTCTTTATATATATATATATATATATATATATATATATATATATATATATATATATATTTCTCTCTTAAGCCTACGTACATTCATCCAACATTGTGATCCATTTAGTGGTCTGTCTGAATCTGTTTTATTGTGAATCTTTAATTTTTTTACTATCCAGGAGCATTTGTTAAAATGTTAAGCACTTTTTAAAAACTTAAGTTGCACCTTGTACAGGTAATACGGTACCACTGTGTCCTGTCCAGTAGAAACCTTAACTGCGCTGTCATTACGGTTATTACAGTAGTTCCTGCCTGAGACCAGCAGAGTTCAGCATGGTGGAGCTGAGCTGCTCCTGGCTCAGAGCCATTTGGTGTCCTTGAGCCGAGCAGAGTCCCAGGCATACAGCAGTCCACATTGCCATCAAGCAAGCCACAGCACTTTATTCCAAATGCTCCATTTAAAAGCTCTGTCTCCCGCAGGAGCCAGACAGAGATCACGATAGCGGCACAGCCCAGAAAGCCGGCATTTTAAAACAGCCAGTTTTTTTCTGCTGCTGAGTCAGGACAATTTCTTTGCAGCAAGCCACCCAGAAACAGCAAAAAGCTGTCTTAAATTCTCTCTCTGTCCTTTTTAAGCTCTCTCAGGTTTTACGTGGAGTTCATTAGCACGTTGGGTGCCACTCTGGATCCCCCAGAAAGAAAGTCGCCCCCATGACAGCTGGAAGTAATTCTAGAGGACAACGTCCCCTCTCCCAGTAAAGTTTGCCCCTGGGTTTAGGGACATCATTTAGGGGTTGGGAGGTTGGGGGAGGAATTTTATAAGCTCAGGGATCATTTTGAAAAAAAAAAGTGTGATGATGGGATAATAGATTTGTAATTGTGAGTTACAATTTTTAGACAAATATATTGGTATTGATTCTTGTATATTGACACAAAGTTAAATTATATTGACTATTGTATGCATGCATGTTTCTACCTCTGTTTAAAATATTTTTATGTATTGACATATATTGTATCGATATATATTGTATATATTTACCATATTGCAGTGTACATTTCTACCTCTCATTAAGATACTTATATGTTGTTTGTGTATTGATATATATTTACCATATTGCAATGTATATTTGTACATTGTTTATATTTGGAAGTCATTATCCTCATTTGTTACACAGATGTTTATTGTCTTAGTCTTTAAGTTAGATAGATATTGAGAATTATATAGATTAATAGTCATCTAAGTTTGCCATTTATAATTAGACTAATCAGGTTATTTAGATATATAGAGATTATACTCAGTATAGATAGATGATCTTCAACCTCTTCAAAGAGCTGTAGAAAATGGCCTTTAATCTAACTCAGAGTTTCGTAGTAGTGAGACACAATTGCTCCTGGCAACACCGCTCTATTCCTGAGAGAATGTTGAGCACCAAAGACACTCCACCTGGAGCCTTTCTTTTTGACAGAACTGGCCTTGGGGCAAAGAAATGCCCATACCTCAACCACTGACAGAGATACAGAGCGTGCATCAATGGATAAAACAGGACTGTCATATCCTGCCAAGACAGGGTAAGATAGTTTTGAAAAGTTGCTTGCCTTTGAAAATGGTATGTCAGTTATGTTAGGCCTTAGCCAAAGTTGGTTGCTTCAACGCTGCAAACGTGACTTTGGGTGATTGCCCAGGTAGCTAGTTGTCTCTGTGATTTGTTGCATGTTTTGGAAGTTGTTTTACTGAACTTCCTAATTACCCAGGTAACATTTCCCTTCTCAGATCTTTGATGGGGTTGAAGACTATATAACTATAGTTACTTTTCTCTCATGACTTGGCCAAGTTATTTATTATACAAGTCCTAAGCTAGTTAGAATAGGATATTTGTACTTATTGTATATAATTTCGTTGTAGGTTTATAACTCTCTTACTTAAACAAAAGGGGGGAGGTGTTGCGGGAGGTCTTTCTGCCCCTCCAACCAATAGCTGCTGAGATACCAGCCCATTGGGGCGTGGTTTCTCTCCCTTCAAAAAGCTTCTACTTCCTCTGCTCGCGCTCTTCACTTCCTGCGCCACTGGAGACTGGACTCCCTTCCTGGTTGCGCAGAGGGCTGTTGTCTGGGATGGTGATCTTTAAGTTTTTCCTCTTTAAATAAACACTACCCTATTAATCGTAATTCCAAACTGGTGTGGCATTGTTCGTGGCTTACGCCTTCACTTTGCCTTTTGTCTAATATCTAATATCACTTATGAGTGAAAATATACTGTGTTTGTTTTTCTGGGCCTCGGTTACCTTATTCGGGATGTTTTGATCTAGTTCCATCCATTTGTCTTTCAATTTCATGATGTCATTGTTTTTTCCACTGAATAATACTCCATTGTGTAAATGTACCACATTTCCTTATCCTTTCGTCAGTTGAAAGGCACTTAGGTTGCTTCCAGCTTCTGGCTATTATAAATAATGCTGCTTTAAACATAATTGAGCAAATGCCCTTCCGATATTATTGTGCATCTTTCGGTATATGCTGAAGAGTAGTATTGCTCGGTCTTGAGGTAGATTGATTCCAAATTTTCTGGGAAATTGCCACACTGATATCCAAGGTGGCTATATGAGTTTGCCCTCCCACCAACACTCCATATCCACTTCAACATAAGCTGTCATCAGTGTTTTTTATCTTGCCATTCTAAAAGGTATTAAATGATATATTAGAGTCATTTTGATTCACATTTTCCTGATTACTAACGATATTGACCAATTCTTTAAATGTCTTTCAACCATTTGAGATTCTTCTGTTGGAAATTCTGTTTAGATCTACACCCCAATTTTTTTTATTTATTAAAGATTTCTGTCTCTTCCCCACCGCCGTCTCTGCTTCCCTCCCCCTCCCCCAAATCAAATCCCCCTAAATCATCAGCCCAAAGAGCAATCAGGGTTCCCTGCCCTGTGGGAAGTCCAAGGACCACCCACCTCCATCCAGGTCTAGTAAGGTGAGCATCCAAACTGCCTAGGCTCCCACAAAGCCAATAGGTGCAGTAGGATCAAAAACCCATTGCCATTGTTCTTAAGGTCTCAGTAGTCCTCATTGTCCGCTATGTTCAGCGAGACCGGTTTTAACCCAGGCTTTTTTAGACCCAGTCCAGCTGGCCTTGGTGAGTTCCCCACTGAACATCCCCACTGTCTCAGTGTGTGGTTGCACCCCTCGCGGTCCTGAGCTCCCTGCTCGTGCTCTCTCTCCTTCCGCTCCTGACTTGGACCTTGAGATTTCAGTCCGTACACCCCAATTTTTATTTGTATTATTTGGTATTTTGATATTTAGTTTCTTGATTTCTGTATATATTTTGGAGATTATCACTCTCTGTCAGTTGTGGGATTAGTAAAGATCTTTTCCCATTCTGTAGGTTGCCATTTTGTCTTATTTATTATATCCTTTGCCTTACAGAAGCTTCTTAGTTTAAGGAGGACCCATTTATCGATTGCTGTTCTCAATGTCTGTGCTACTGGTGTTCTATTTAGTAAGTGGCTTCCTATAATAATGTATTCAAGGCTATCTCGCACTTTCTCTATCAGGTTCCATATAACTGGATTTATGGTGCGGTCTTTGATCTACTTGGACTTGAGTTTTGAGCATGGGGATAGATATGGATTTACTTGCATTCTTCTACATGTCAACATCCAGTTATGTTAGCACCATTTTTGGAAGATGCTTTCTTTTTTCCATTGTACAATTTTGGCTTCTTTGTCAAAAATCAGGTATACATAGGTGTGTAATTTAGTGTCATCATTTTCAATTTGATTCAAATGATCCATATATCTGTTCTTAAGCCAATAACAAGCAATTTTTATTATAGTAGTTATATAGTAGAACTTGAAGTCAGGAATGGTGGTACCTCCAGATGTTCTTTGATTGTATAGGTTATTTTTTAACTATCCTGAGTTTTTGTTTTTCCATATGAAGTTGAGCATTGTTCTTTTGATGTCTTTGAAGAATTTTGTTAGTATTTTGATGGGGTTTGCATTGAATCTGTAGATTGGCATTTTTATTATGTTGATCCTACCTATCCAATAGCATGGGAGATTTTTCCATTTTCTGCTATCTTCTTCAATATCTTTCTTCAAAGACTTCTCATTGTACAGGTCTTTAACTTGCTTGATTAGATTTACCAGCAAGACATTGTATGTTATTTGTTGCTATTGTAAAGAGTGATGTTTCACTGATTTCTTTTTCAGCCCATTTATCATCTATATAAAGGAGGGCTATTGATTCTTTTAGTTAATCTTGTATCCTGCCACATTACTGAAGGTTTTTTTTTTATAAACTATAGGAGTTACCTAGTAGAATTTTGGGGGTCACTTAGGTTTACTATCATGTCATCTGAAAATAGTGAAAGTTTAACTTCTTTCCTTCCAACTTCTATCCCTTTGGTCTCCTTTAGTTGTCTTATCAATCTAGCTAGAACTTTGAATAATATATTGAATAGATATGGAGAGAGTGGACAGCCTTGTCTTGTTCCTGATTTTAGTGGAACATGAAATGGCCTTTTTTATCTCTTTTGATTGATTTTAGTTTGAAGTCTATTTTGTTAGATATTAGGATAGCTACACTCGCTTGTTTCTTAGGTCCATTTGATTGGAAAATCTTTTTCCAACCCTTTACACTGAGATATGTCTATGTGAGGGTTAAAGTATGTTTTCTTATACAGCCGAAGAATGGATCTTTTTTCCATATCAGTTCTTTTAGCCTGTGTCTTTTTGTAGGTGAATTGAGTCCATTAATAGTAAGATATATCAATGACTAGTGACCGTCAAATCCTATTATTTTTTGGTAGTAGTGTTTCTGTATTTCCTTACTTTGGGGTTGGTTGGTGTGAGGTTATCTGTTGCCTGTTTTTTATTTTTCTTTTTGTTTTTTGGTGCAGCTAACTTCTATTTATTTATTTATTTATTTTTAAAAATTACCGCCTCCTCCCTGTTTCCCATTTCCCTCCCCCTCCTCCCACTCCCCTACCCCTCTCCCCCTCCCCCCACTCCATTCCCCCTCCCTCTCGAGAATGATGAGCAGTCCAGGTTCCCTGCCCTGCAGGAAGTCCAAGGTCCTCCCACTTCTATCCAAGACCAGGAAGTTGAGCATCCAAACAGGCTAGGCTCCCACACAGCCAGTTCATGTATTAGGATTGAAACCTAGTGCCATTGTCCTTGGCTTCTCATCAGCCTTCATTGTCCGCCACGTTCAGGGAGTCAGGTTTCATCCCATGCTTATTCAGTCCCAGTCCCGATGGCCTTGATGAGCTCCTAATAGATCAGATCCACTGTCACAGCGGGTGGGTGCACCCCTCGTGGACCTGACTTCCTTGCTCATGTTCTCCCTCCTCCTGCTCCTCATTTGGGTCTTAAGAGCTTAGTCCGGTGCTCCAATTTGGGTCTCTGTCTCTATCTCAATCCATCGCCAGATGAAGGTTCTAAGGTGATATGTAAGATATTCATCAGTATGGCTACAGGATAGGGTCATTTCAGATTCCCTCTGCTCAGTTGCTCAAGGTACTTGCTGGGGACATCTCCCTGGCCACCTGCGAGCCCCTCTAGAGTCAAGTCTCTTGCCAACCCTAAGATGGCTCCCTTAATTAGGATATATATTTCTCTGCTCTCGTGTCCACCCTTCCTTTATCCCAACCGTCCCATTCCCCCAAGCTCCTCCCATTCTCCCCTTCTCACGTTTCTCAGAAATGCAGCTAACTTCTTTGGGTTGGATTTTTCCTTCTATTCTAGTACTTTCTGCAAGGTTGAATTTGCAGAAAGGTATTACTTAAATATGGTTTTGTCATGGAATATCTTGTTTTCTCTCTCTATGGTGATTGTAAGCTTTGCTGGGTGTAGTAGTCTGGACTGACATCTGTGGCCTCTAAGTGTCTGCAGCACATCTGTCTAGGACCTTTTGACTTTCAGAGTTTCCATTGAGAAGTCAGGTGTAGATCTGATAGGTATGCCTTAATATGTTACTTGGTCTTTTTTCCTTTGTACCTCTTAATATTTTTCTTTATTCTGTATGTTTAGTGTTTTGATTATTATATTGGGAGGGAACTTTTTTTGGTCCAGTCTATTTGGTATTCTGTAAGTTTCTTATAACTGCACAGGCATATACTTTTTTAGGTTGGGAAAGTTTTCTTCTGTGATTTTTGTTGAATATATTTTCTGTGCCTTTGAGCTGGAATCCTCCTTTTATCCCTATTATTCTCAGCTTTGATCTTCTCATAATGTCTTTGATTTCCTAGATGTTTTGTGTTAAGACTTTGTCGTGTTTAACATTTTCTTTGACTGATGAATTTATTTTCTCTATTGTATCTCGAATTCCTGAAATTCCTTTTTCTATCTTTTTGTATTTTGTTGGTAATTCATGCATCTGAAGTTCCTGTTCATTTACCCAGATTTTCCATTTCCAAAATTCCTTCAGTTTGAGTTTTCTTTATTGCCTCTATTCAATTTTTTAAGCTCTAAACAATTTGAACTGTTTGTTGATTGTTTTTTTTTTTTTAGTTTTGTGGTTTACTTTAAGGGATTTATTGATTTCTTACAATTTTCTCTTTGCCTTTTTCTCTCTTTCTTTAAGGGCCTCTATCATCTTCATAAAGTTATTTTAAGGCCATTTCTTTTCGTTTCTCTTGTACTGGACTGTTCAGATCTTGCTGATGTAGGATCACTAATTTTTCGTGATGCCATATTGTTCTTTGTGTTGTTGAATGTATTCTTACACTGCTGTCTTCCCATCTCTTCCTCCAGGTGCATGGTGAGAGATATGGATCTATTTTTATTCTTCTACAGACTGACATCCGGTTTTGCCAGCACAATTTGTTGAAGATGCTCTCTTTTTTTCCATTGTATACTTTTAGCTCCTTTATCGAAAATCAGGTGCTCATAGATTTGTGGGTTAAAGTCAGGGTCTTCTATTTGATTCCATTGGTCGACTTCTCTGTTTTCATGCCAATACCAAGCTGTTTTCAATACTGTAGCTCTGTAGTAGTGTTTGAAGTCAAGGATGAAACTAGACCATAAAAGGCTAATCAACCCAATTATATAATGGGGCACTGAGATGAACAGAGATCTCTCAACAGAAGAAGTTCAAATGGCTAAAAGACATCTAAGGTCATGCTCAACTTCCTTAGCGATCAGGGAAATGCAAATCAAGACAACTTTAAGATACCATCTTACACCTGTCAGAATGGTGAAAATCAAAACCACCAATGATAGCCTTTGCTGGAGAGGTTGTGGAGAAAGGGGTACACTCATCCATTGCTGGTGGGAATGCAAACTTGTGTAACCACTCTGTAAAGCAGTGTGGAGGTTTCTCAGGAAATTCGGGATCAACCTACCCATGGACCCAGCAATACCACTCTTGGGAATATACCCAAGAGAGGCCTTATCATACAACAAAAGTATATGCTCTACTATGTTCCTAGCAACATAGTTTGCAATAGCCAGAACCTGGAAACAATCTAGATGCCCTTCAAAGGAAGAATGGATGAAGAAAGTATGGAATATATACATATTAGAGTACTACTCAGCAGTAAAAAACAAGGACTTCTTGAAGTTTGCAGGCAAATGGTTGGAAATAGAAAACACTATCCTGAGTGAGGTAAGCCAGACCCAAAAAGAGGAACATGGGATGTACTCACTCATATTTGGTTTCTAGCCATAAATAAAGGTCATTGAGCCTATAATTCGGGTACTTAGAGAAGCGAAATAAGAAGGAGAACCCAAAGAAAAACATATAAGCATCCTCCTGAATATTAACCTTCATCAGGTGATGAAAGGAGACAGAGACAGAGACCCACATTGGAGCACCAGACTGAAATCTCAAGGTCCAAATCAGGAGCAGGAGGAGAGAGAGCACGAGCAAGGAACTCAGGACCATGAGGGGTGCACCCACACACTGAGACAATGGGGATGTTCTATGGGGAACTCACCAAGGCCAGCTGGCCTGGGTCTGAAAAAGCCTGGGTTAAAACCGGTCTCGCTGAACATAGCAGACAATGAGGACTACTGAGACCTCAAAAACAATGGCAATGGGTTTTTGATCCTACTGCACCTATTGGCTTTGTGGGAGCCTAGGCAGCTTGGATGATCACCTTACTAGACCTGGATGGAGGTGGGTGGTTCTTGGACTTCCCACAGGGCAGGGAACCCTGATTGCTCTTTGGGCTGACGAGGGAGGGGGACTTGATTGGGCGAGGGGGAGGGAAATTGGAGGCGGCGGTGAGGAAGAGACAGAAATCTTTAATAAATAAATAAAAAATTAACTAGTGTGAATTAAAAATGGTTTATTAAAAAAGTAGATGTATTTTTTTTAAAAAAAAAGTGGGTATATTCTGAATACATTGACTAAGACCCTGAGAGATAAGTGTTTCCCAAATCAGCTAGGACCCCAACAGACCAAGGTATTATTCCTCCAAAACTCAACTTGGTGAGAAAAAGACTTTAAAACTTACAGCGAACGGATAAGGGATTACTTACAGGAGCAAAGCAGCGACTGACTGCTGTGTGGAAGGTTTCCTTCTCCGTAGCTGGAAGTCCTGCCACATCAGTCGACCGTCCACATTCTCAGTATTCCAGTGTCTCCAGAAGCTACAGAACCACATGTAACTGGGACAGAATCACACACAGCTGAAATGGAGATGCCTGAAAGAGTGGCTGGAATCTCAGGTGAGAGTCTAATGACACCTGCCCCAAGCCCAACAACCTTGTATAAAGAGACTTCAGCAGGCAGATGGAGGTAGGGTGTATAACAAGGAAGGTGAGTGAGCCCTGGACAGCAAGCCAGTAAGCAGCATTTCCGCCATGGCCTCTGTATACTGGTATATTTGTGTTTAAATGAATAAAGCTTGCCTGAAGATCACTGGGCAAAGCAGCCACACTAGTCAGCTACACAGGAATGGGGGGAGGGGGTGGCAGACGCCTTTAATCCCAGGACTCGGGAGACACAGGCAGGCAAATCTCGGTGATTTCAAGGCTGTCCTGGGCTATACAAGTTTGATCCAGCCAGGCAGTGGTGGCGCAAGCCTTTAATCCCAGCACTCGGGAGGCAGAGGCAGGTGGTTCTCTGGGAGTTCGTGGCCAGCCTAATATAAAAGAGCTAGTTCCGGGACAGGCACCAAAAGCTACAGAGAAACCCTGTCTTGGAAAACCAAAAAAAAAAAAAAAAGATTGATCCAGAAACAGATCCAGATGTTGGTGGTTTACACCTTTAATCTCAGGGTTTGGGAGTCACACACTTTTAATCCCAGGACTAGGGAGTTGGAGACAGAGACAGAAGCAATATTCTGGGAAGAGAGAGTAATATAAAGGGGAACAGACAGGGAACTCACTGGAGTTTGGAGACTGAGGAATCTTGAAGACAGGACCTCACCCTTAGAGTCTCAACACTTGGTAGAGGTAAAAGGTCTCTCTAGTGTTTGCTGCTTTGCTTTTCTGACCTGCAGCCTGGACCCCAATAACTGTATCTGGGTTTGTATTATTCTGCTACACCTCTGCTTCAAGATTCCTTCCTTGATTTCCTTACACAATGGACTACATCTGTAAACTTAAATGAACCCTTTCAACTTGACTTTGACCACAGTTATTACATTTTAAACTAAGACAGCATATTCCCTAGTGGGTGATAGACCAGAAAACCTTAAACATCACATTTGAGCCATCCATAATCTTCAGCGTGACACATACCCTGCATTCAGAGCCCCTAACCTCCACAAGATCACTTGTTTTTAAGAAAATTTTTTTTAATTTTAGAAATTTATATTTTACAGAGAAGTTCCAAAAATAGGACAGAATATTCCCAAATGCCCTGCTGCTAGTTGATTCTTTTGGTACTACTTTCAGTGGATGTATAACAATTGCTGAGCCAAACAAGGCATTCCTAATTACTAAAACCATGGTTTATTCAGATTTCCTTACCTTTTACCATTACTCTTTACCATTGTCCATTACAAAATCCCGCGAAGAGCCTAATTCATACAACAGTGGTTTTCATTCCTTTCCTGTAAGACCATGTTGTGTGTGTGTGTGTGTGTGTGTGTGTGTGTGTGTGTTGTGTTAGTTTGTGCTGAGGAATCATTTCTTAGACTTCTAGGGTAAAATGAAACTTTAGTGTGTTGCATCCTTAACTCCTGTCTTTATCTCAATAGAGTCACCTTTGGAAAGAGCATGTGCACATTAGATCATGATGAGGCTTCCATAGGAAGGTCTTTTCTGTAGTAGATCACCTCCGTCAAGGTTGCAGAAAACATCAAGTTCATCATGTTGTATATTGTTCATTTTATAAAAGCTCCCTCCAGAAATGGAAGCCTCACAGACATGGTGGCTGTCCTAGTTTTATTGTCAACCTAACACAGTGTCAACTGAGAGGGAAGCCTCTACTGAGAAACTGCCTACATCAGATTAGGAGGTTGGTCTTTGGACACGTGTGTGTGTGTGTGTGTGTGTGTGTGTGTGTGTGTGTGTGTGTTTCCTTGATTATTAACTCACATAAGTGGTCCTGATCCACTGTAGGCAATACCATTCCTAGGAAGGAGGCTCTGGGTTAGATAAAAGTACAAGCAAAGCATGAGACTATGAGCTAGCTAGATAAGGGACTAGCTAACAGCGCTCTTCCTTCCAGGCTTCCTTGCTGCAGGTTCTTGCCTTGAGATCCTGCCCTGATTTCCCCAGGGATGAACTGTGACTTGGAAGCCTGTGCCAAATAAACCCTTTCTTCTCTAAGCTGACTTTGTGTTAGAGTGTTTTATAACAGCCCCAGAAACTGCTACTGTGGCAGAGCCTGTTGGCAGGCATGGGCAAAGGAAGGCACATTCCAGACTAGTCAGGGCTACATAACGAAACACCGAATCAAAAAGTAAAACCCATTTTTTGGGGGACTGGCTTACCTCACTCAGGATAGTGTTTTCTATTTCCATCCATTTGTATGCAACATTTAATAAGTCCTTGTTTTTTACTGCTGAGTAGTACTCTAATATGTATATATTCCATACTTTCTTCATCCATTCTTTCTTTGAAGGGCATCTAGGTTGTTTCCAGGTTCTGGCTATTGCAAACTATGTTGCTAGGAACATAGTAGAGCATATACTTTTGTTGTATGATAAGGCCTCTCTTGGGTATATTCCCAAGAGTGTTATTGCTGGGTCCATGGGTAGGTTGATCCCGAATTTCCTGAGAAACCACCACACTGCTTTCCAAAGTGGTTGCACAAATTTGCATTCCCACCAGCAATGGATGAGTGTACCCTTTTCTCCACAACCTCTCCAGCAAAGGCTATCATTGGTGTTTTTTTTTTATTTTAGCCATTCTGACAGGTGTAAGATGGTATCTTAATGTTGTCTTGATTTGCATTTACTCACTCATATTTGGTTTCTAGCCGTAAATGAAGGAAACTGAGTCTATAATTAGAGATCCCGGAGAAGCTAAATAAGTAGGTGAACCCAAAGAAAAACATATAGGCATCCTCCTGAATATTAACCTTAATCAGGCAATGAAAGGAGACCGAGACAGAGACCCACATTGGAGCACTGGACAGAAATCTCAAGGTCCAAATCAGGAGCAGAAGGAGAGAGAGCACGAGCAAGGAACTCAGGACCACGAGTGGTGCACCCACACACTGAGACAATGGGGTTGTTCTATCGGGAACTCACCAAGGCCAGCTGGACTGGGTCTGAAAAAGCCTGGGATAAAACCAGACTTGCTGAACATAGCAGACAATGAGGACTACTGAGAACCCAAGAACAATGGCAATGGGTTTTTGATCCTACTGCACGTACTGGCTTTGTGGAAGCCTAGCCAGTTTGGATGCTCACCTTACTAGACCTGGATGGAGGTGGGTGGTCCTTGGACTCCCCAGAGGGCAGGGAACCCTGACTGCTCTTTGGGCTGGCTAGGAGGTGGACTTGATCGGGGAGGGGGAGGGAAATGGGAGACGGTGGTAGGGAAGAGACAGAAATCTTTAATAAATAAATAAATAAATAATAAAAAAGCAAAAAAAAAAAGTAAAACCTAAACCATAGTGATAACCACAAAATGAAAGTGCAAATCCACTCTTAGGAATACAGGTCACTGAACAATACTATTCTGCTGTGTCATGTTATGCCAATGCCTGTCTCTGATGTTCATTCTCTCCTCTCAGAGCCATAGAAGTCCTTCCGTCTCTTGGCTTTCTCTAATACTATTGCAGGCATGAAATGAATTGATCTATCATGAATTCCTTTAAAGGGACCATGGAATTGATTTTTCATGTGTGTGGAAAGAATGAGAGAGGAGGAAAGCCTCATTTGTATACAGGGATAGCTGGAAATCCCAAGACCACGTATTGAAAAGATGGCCAATCCCCTCCATACACTTGAGGTGTTAGCATATCAAGCATGTTGTGTTTTATTCAAAAAAGCTGTGACTTTCTCATCAGTGACCTTGGAGGCTATTAGAAACTGGTGGTGTATTCGACTGGTATGCTCAGAATAATCAGACCAGCTCAAAACAACAGATATAATTTAATAATTGAAAATGGAGAAACTCAACACTACCTGGGTAAAGGTTCCCATGTCCAAAACCAGTCTGGCGAACACTGTGAACACTGCACTAACAGAGCCAAAGGGAGAAAGGGCACCTGGATACCCAGGTTTTCTTCCCAGTCCCCAGGCAGACACACCCTAGCCAAATGTGATTGGCTGAGCTTCCCCATCAAGAGAGCAACTTCCTCTAAGTGGTGGTAACAGAAAAACTTAACCCATTGATAACATTCTTCCTGCCTGAAGGTGACATCGATGTTTTCAAAAAGAAAGAAAAGAAACAGTCCTGGGAACAAGAAGAAATATACAAATGTAAACAATCAGAAATTATTCAGGTTGCAGAAAAAGAATACCACAGATAACAACATCTTTTGGTGCAAATTAAGCCCATCAGAAGGCATGAATGTCATCTTAATACCAAGTACCCTATTTCCACTTTTTTCCTTTAAAATACAGGGCCTGGCAAGATAGCCCAGTGCCTACAGATGCTTGCAGCCAGCATGATGGCCTCAATTGGCCTCCCTATGTACACTGAAGAAAGAAGTGACTCCTAAAAGTTGCCTGCTACCTCCACGTGTATACTGAGATACACATCCATTAACACATGTACACAATATCTAAAATATATTGAATGCTTAAGAGCAAATATTTTAGGCATGTTTAACATATATGCACATGAATTAACCACAGTGTATTGTAGAATAAAGAGCACTAGAAAATGACAAAAGAGTTTCTATTGTTTAAAAGTTTTACTTTTGAAATACGATCTTACCGTGTAACCCATACTGGCCTGAAGCTCACTATGTGGGAACAGCTGGCCTCAAACTCATGTCAAACCCTTTGCTTCCACATCTTGAGTCCTGAATTACAGGTGTAAGGCACCACAGCTACCATCAGGATTTATATTCTGGAGAAAGGGGTCAAAAAGAAGTACTGTGTAAACTATAAAATAGTAAGGACATATAAGTTATAATCACTAAAACATATCAGAATGGCTGATGAGAAATTATAGAGTTCTTAGCTAAAACATTAAAAATAAGAATTAGAGCAACAAAATATGAGGGGGATAAGAGTGTAAATGATAAAGAGTAGAACATAACAACAGATACATTAGCTATTAATGGATCAAACACTACAAATAAAAAATAATTTTCTGAACACTTACAAAAGCAAGAAGAGTAATACCTTATCTGTAAGATAGAGAGTTTAAGAAGTGTGTTTGAGGGCTGGGAGGATGGCTTAGCAGTTAGCATCACTGACTGCTCTTCCAGAGGACCCGGGTTCAATTCCCAGCACCCACATGGCAGCTCACAGCTGGCTGTCACTACAATTCCAGGGGACCTGACACCCTCACACAGGCCTATATCATGCAGGCCAAACACTAACAAATGTAAAATAAAAATAAATAATTCTCTTTAAAGTAGAAGAAAAAGATGCTGACGACAGTGGTGAAGCTGTCACTGGCTTTAGAATCATTTACTGCTCATGTAGTAAGGGCTGGTTGCTGGGAATAGCTGCTGCCCTCAGTTCAGTTTAGTCTACTTTGACTGTCGGTGGGCTTTGCAAGTTTGCTGTTTGTGCACTTAGCCCCCAGCAGGTGGCACTGTTGGAGGACTGTGGGGAGCATCCCAGG
The DNA here is from genome assembly GCA_963919715.1 of Microtus obscurus. Taxonomy (NCBI): domain Eukaryota; kingdom Metazoa; phylum Chordata; class Mammalia; order Rodentia; family Cricetidae; genus Microtus; species Microtus obscurus. The sequence continues at coordinate 10,753 of CAWTZC010002323.1, read as the reverse complement.
CCTGTAGCATGAGGGCAGGGCCTTTGAAGGCTGTTACACTTACCACACACTCAATCTGATCTGTAAGCTTTGCATCCTGTCCATTGCCACATGAGGAGTCTCCACCATGTGCCGAAGTCACCATTAACACCACCGTGAGGGCATTCTGTGACACTTTTCCTGGGTAGGAAACCCATGCCAGACCAAATTGTGGGTGAGGATTTTACACAACAGGGGTGATTCTAAAGTACTTGCATCACTAAAATCCCACTCTCTCATGGGTGAGGACTCACGAAGTCTGCATCTATCTGATTCTCCGGAGGTGGTGGATGACTACAAAGCATCATCGTTCTCCAGACCCAACAGAGCTGATGCACATACGATCTCACAGAGCCTGTGACATCACTGACGAGATCTGCAGGAGCTCAAGCCAGATAAAATCCCAGCATGGAGGAGGGGAAGTGGCCAGAAATCCCTACACCTAGCCAAGTAGCTATATGTGATGGATAGCTGCTTTCTCAATGCAGTGACACTGCTTACAGCAAACACACCTCAGAACAGGCCCCATGCCCAGTCGTTTCCACTATAAATAGGACTCCATGGTTTTGTTTTTGACTTATAAACAGATTGTTTTGTTTGTTTTAAGCAAGAGAAAAAGCATGACGTTGAGTTAGGGGTAGTTAGGGAAGAGTGAAATATGATAAAAATAAATGAAAAATTTAAAAATACGGAAAAAATTAACAGTAAAATATATATGTTGCGGGGAAGCTGAGAAGATGGCTCTTCCAGAGGACCTGACTTCAGTCCCCAGACCCCAAATGGTGGCTCACAACTGCCTGTTATTCCGGTTCCAAGGGATCTGACACCATCTTATGAGCTCCGTGGGCAAATCCACAGACAGAAACGCAAGTAAACTACCCATACACATGAAATTAAAATAAACAAAACCTGAACTAATAATAAGATATACCGGTTGTTCTGGATAGCCAGAGGACCTGAGTTCAGTTTGCAGTACCAACTGACAGCCATCTGTAACTGTGAGAGACCACTCTGGGCTATTTGGGCCATGTTTATTTAGACCATGGTACATAGCAGGACATACATACATACACACAACACATTCTCCACATAGTCTGTACATTTATATATTTACTTCACCATTATAGTGATTCCATATCACAAGTATTGTTGCCATCCACATTGTACACAAAAAGCGAAAGGCCCAGAGGGACTGAATAAGTAGCTCCCAAGTTACAGAGCAACTAAGATGTTACCCATGATTTAGTCATGCCTCCTAGTCATCCTGATCATTGTGAGGTCAGAAAAGCAACCTGGGACCTCAGTATGTAGCCATATGAAGGAGGCAGTAGATACAGGAAACTGAGAAACACCCAAGATGGCACATTCACTGCTCATGTCCAAGACTCTGGCAACTACTCGCTCTTAGCTCTATGATTTGGAAAAGGATCAGAAAGTCAAGGCAGGGGATCCCAGGTGGGCCAGATACTGGTTCTCAGACTTTATTCACCTGAAGGGGTTTATGAAAGAGAGAGATGAGTGTGTGAGGAGAAAGTATGCGGACACAATTTTGTGTGCCTCCCTACTTTCCTGCGGTGCACCAGGACAAAGTCTAACTGTGCTTAGAAATGTTGGCCCAGCCTGAACAGAACAGAAAAACTTCTCGCCAGGATCTCTGTCGACATCCAGTGGTCGAGGATGTGAGGGCCAGCAATGAAGATAGTAAGGACCAGGACTAGAAGGGGAGAAGAGCCAGAGCTGTGAGAACATGACACCCAGTCACTATGAGGAGCTACTCTGATGCGTTTCCTGGCAAATGTTGTCACGTTGTCCACAGTGGTCCCTATGATGCATAAAACTGATTTCACAAAGCTCCTGAAACTAGAGCTGGAGCCATGAATTCATGTGTTCCCGGTAGAGACCAAGTCTCCACACATCTAGCCATGGTTTTGTGGAGATAGGAACCAAGGCAGGGCATTAACCTTGTGCTACTTGCTTTCTATTTGGGAGGGCTTCCTGGAGCCCGAAGGACACCCCCGGGGAGTCAGAGCATCTGACAGGACCTGCTCTGTTGGGACCCATCTCCTTTCCTTGGCCAGAAGGGACTGGTAGTACACCCTGCCACTCTCCCCTCTGTTCAGCATCACTGGGGCCTTTCTCAAGCCTGACTAACCCCTCATTCTTACCTTCCAGGTTTAAGGTCTGAAGATTCTGCCTCCTCCCCAGGCTGAAGCCGTCCCTCTACTACTGCAGTCGGCTTCAGTGCCCGTCCCGACCATGGCTTGAACAACTCATTCTGTGTCCGTGGTCCCAGGTAGGCTGAGTTGCCCATTCTTGCTTAAAAGGCTTTATTGTTGCTCAGGCCTGACACATGAGCAAGAAAGAAACTTACAAATGGCTAGACTCACCCTGACTGGTGGACAGTTTCATCATCTTCTCTTTCATCTCAGCATGATTCTGGGAAGCCTGTGCTGGCTGTTGCTGGCTGCTTTCTTCTCTGAGAACTGGTGCACTGCCCCAAATGTGCTGAGGATAACCAAGATCTGAGCCAGATGTCTGGAAACCAGCCTGTCTCCATTGTGCTGAAGGAAAAAGACTGAAAAAGACCTAGGATTTGATTATGATGTCAGTTGCCAGTGAAGCTATTCACCATAAGGTGAGCTCTGAGAGGGACCAACAGAACACAAAGACATGCCATAGAACAATGGGTAGACAGCCTAAGGTCCTGAGATGGCATAAAGATAATGGGGGTGGCCTACCTGGGGTCAAGAAAGAAGGATAATGGCAGTGGGAGACTCAGGATGGAGCCAGCTCAGGACCTTCCAAACAGGATGTGACCAACAATGGGGGATGGTGGTCCATATTAGCTGAATCAGATTAAAACAGCCTCAAGACTTCCTCTGCAGTGTGGCATGCAGAGTGTTCTAACCCTTTCCCCAGTAAACTTTCAACTTAGCTTTGTCTTTTCTTTCTTTCTTTCTTTCTTTCTTTCTTTCTTTCTTTCTTTCTTTCTTTCTTCCTTCCTTCCTTCCTTCCTTCCTTCCTTTCTCTTTCTTTCTTGTTTCCTTCCTTCCTTCCTTTTCTTCCTTCCTGCCACACCAACTCCATTGTCATCTGTGTGACATGACATATGTAATTACGCTGGATGGGAGCTACCTGTCCTATGGGACTAGGCTTCCGGGAGGTCAATGGCAGACCCCCGGTATTGGCTGGCCTTGAGGCATAGACGGGTTTCTCGATTAGCTGGCTATGCTAGATATGGGCTTTGCACAATCTCTTTTATAATAATTATATTCATTATATCTACAAGACAAGGATTATCTCTTCAGGAACAGGTCTGGGATAGGGAAGCACAGTATGGGAATGTGTAAGACTACATACACGGGGTGTATGATGAGCAAGGGAATAGATGGGTTAATGTTGGTGGACAAAGATCGTTATGTCTTTGTGTGTTGTGTCTGCCTGTCATTTGCCGAACTTGCAGCCAATACCGGGGATCTGCCATTGACCTCCTGGAAGCCTAGTCCCATAGGACAGGTAGCTCCCATCCAGCGTAATGACATATGTCATGTCACACAGATGTTATACTTTGAACTTTATGGATAGGCTTGCTAGATCCCAACCCCCATGATGTGTGCTGCATAAGAAGGTACTTAAAAGTATATTTCAACAGGTGCAGAGAACTGATTAGGTATATTTGGTCACTAGATGAAATAAAGGGTTAGGAAGAGGAAGGGACATTATAGCCATAATGAGACAGAAACTTTCTATTCATAAGATGAAACTACTTGCCTGAGGTTTACATTCCCAAGGACAAGAGTTCCTCTTCTAAGGATGCTTTATGTCTAACACTTGTTCCTGATAATATACTTTTTTTAAATATTGCTGATGTGACTAAAAGAAGCTTTCATACTGTGCCAACCAATGACACATGACCTACTGATTTGTTGTTTGTTTGAATACTATATAATGAAAACATGAATTCAGTAAAATTGCAGCAGATTCCAACCATTCTCTTGTGTGTTGTGTCTGTCTGTCATTTGCCTAACTTGCACCTTCCTGTTACTAAGACACTGCTTCTCCCACGGTCTGAGTGGCTCCCCTGGGCCGGTCCATGGCTGTCCTGGAACTTTCTCTATAAGCCAGACTGACCAGGAACTCAGAGATTCATTTGCCTCTGCATCCAGAGTACTGGGATTAAAGGCATGCACCACCATGTCCGGCAAACATCAGCTGTTTCTTAAACTTCTTTATATATTCTTGCACCTTATACACATACTTATAACAAATTGAATTCTAGGTAAGCTGCGCTTCTGAGAAAATCACACACTTCTCCTAGAAGTATCCATTCTAGGGGGAGAACAAAGGAGAGATGGACAGTGAGAAGAGAAATTTAGGTCATGTGAATACTAGAATCTGGGTTGCTGCATCTCGACTTGGCCAGTTTGCTTTGCCTCCTTGATTGCTTGGCTTACACTCTTGACTACTTGACCAACTACTGCATCTTATTGGAATTATTCCCTTTTGAGAATAAGAAGGATCAAATGAACAAATGAATGAAAGACGGACAGGCAGAAAGAATGAAGGACAGAAGAGAGAAAGGAAGGGAGAGACTGCTGGTAAGGTCAAGACCAGAGAAAAACAGAGATCCTCTCCACTTAATAAGAAAAACCAGTGAGGTAACTGGAAGTAGGAGTCAGGAGGCCGGAATTAAATTGGGTAGTGTCACCTGATTTCTTAGCACTGATACCTGAACCTCCTTTCAGGCTAATCAAATTAGCCATTGGGCATAAGGTCCAAAATTCTCTCTCTCTCTCTCTCTCTCTCTCTCTCTCTCTCTCTCTCTCTCTCTCCATCCCTCTGGAGGGGGGGTGTAGTGAGGTTGTTGTGGTGTGTGGGATATATAAGTTCCTAGTATGATTTCACAGGGTATCCAAGGAAGGGAATCTCCACACCGGGTGATCAAATATAGTTGTGTGTGTATGTGTGTATGTGGCAGGAGTGTGCCAGGATGGGTGTGGGTGTCTGTGCACACTTCTGGTAGATGCCTAGGATAGCTATGGGTGTGTTTTCTCAGGTGATGTTTACTTTTTTTCTGGGACAGGGTCTTATATTTGCCTGAAGCTGACAAAATAGGGTAAGTGGTCTGACTGGTAAAACCAAGGAACATTCCGACTGCACAGTTTTGTGCTAGGATTTTAAGTACAGGCTACCAGAACTGGACCTTTTACTTAGATTCTGGGGGTGGAATTTGTGTCCTCATGCTTGCAAAGCGAGCACCTTGCTAACTCAGCTATCCTTCAGATCCTAGGATGAACTTTTTAGTTGGGATACAAGATAATCAGACATGTAGTTTTAAAAAAGTGGATGTACTAACAAAAAAAAGTAGGTGTTTTCTAAAAACATTGACTTAGACCCTGACTGCTAAGTGTTTCACAAATCAGCTAGCGCTCCAACAGACCAAGATATTATTCTACGAAAATCCAAATTGGTGAGCCAAAGAGTTTAAAACTTACAGCTAATGGATGAGGGAATAATTACAGGAGCAAAGCAGCGACTGAGGCGGCATGGAATAAGGAGGCCTTCTCTGTAGCAGGATAGATGGAAGGGCCTGCCCTGTCAGTTGACCTTCCACACTCTTGGTACTCTAGTGTCCCAAAGGCTACAAAACCACATGTAACTGGGACAGAATCACACAGCTGTAAAGGAGATGCCACAAGGAGAGGCTGGAATCTCAGGTGAGAGTCTAATGACACCCACCCACCCCAAGCCCGCTGCCCTTGTATAAAGATAGTTCAGCAGGCAGGTGGTGGTAGCATGTATAACAAGGAAGGTAAGTGAGCCAAGGAAAGCAAGCCAGTAAGCAGCATTCCCACCATGGGCTCTGTATACTGGTATATTTTTGTCTAAATGAGTAAAGCTTGCCTGAAGATCAGCGGGAAAAGCAGCCACACTCGTCAGCTATACAGGACAGTGGGGTGGTAGCACACAACTGTAATCCCAGGACTCGAGAGACAAAGGCAGGCAAATCTCTGTGAGTTCCAGGCTATCCTGGGCTATACAAGATTGATCCAGAAACAGGTCCAGGTGGTGGTTGTTCACACCTTTAATCTCAGTGTTTGGGACACACACTCTTTTAATCCCAGCACTAGGGAGGTGCAGAGAGGAGCAATATTCTGAGTAGAAGGAGGAATATAAAGGGGAAGGGACAGGAACTCAGGAGTGTGGAGTCTAAGGATTTGTGAAGACAGGATCTCACCCTTTCAGTCTGAAGGCTTGGTGTAGGTTAAAGGTCTCTCTAGTGGTTGGCTGCTTTGCTTTTCTGATCTTCAGATTTGACCCCAATACCTGTTTCTGGGTTTGTATTATTCTGCTACACCTCTGCTTTAATTGCTGTTTCAAAATTCCTTCCTTGAGTTCCTTACAAGGTGGACTACAAATGTAAATGTAATTTACCTGTTAAACCTGCTTTTGACCACAGTGATTACAATTTAAAACTAAGACAGCATGTTCTCAAGTGGAGGATAAACCAGACACCTTAAACCTCACATTTGAGAGGAGATGCCGTGTAGCCACCACACCATAGGAGTAACATGCTGCACTGGTAAGCAATAGTCTCATGGCAATACACAGATGTACAGAAATGGATTAATTTAATAGTTAGAGCTAGCCAATAAGAACCCTAAGATAGTTCCTCTTGTCCCCGGATCTTTGAGCTACCAGGCGGCCCTGGTTAGGAGCTGAGGAATTCCATCTGGACGGGTGAGTGTCTACTATCCAGGGGCGGTGTGTCCCAGAAGCTAGCACAAACCCCCCTCCCCCAGCTCCTTCTGCAGGGCTGCCTCTCTTAGGCACGACCCAATCCCCTGGCAGCCCACCCCACCCCCAACCCTGCCCTGCGGTTTGCTAGGACCAGTGCTCAAGAACGGTTTTAAGTTCCTTCACTAAGGCTATCCACCCAGAGCGGGGAGTGCCTGCCGTCTGGGCAGGTCTCAAGGTTCCCTGTGGGGGGAGCTTGGGCACCTACAGCTGGTGCTCCAGGATCTCCAGTGGTCTACTGGACCCCGCGCTCCCTCCCACCTCCTTCCTCTTGTCCCCGGATCTTTGAGCTACCAGGCGGCCCTGGTTAGGAGCTGAGGAATTCCATCTGGACGGTTCCATCTGGACGGGTTGGTTCCTGTTTCTACACTGAAGAGATACACCCAGAGAGTCAGTCACAGCAAAGACTGGACCAAGACACCAGGCCTCTCTGGGCTCCATTTGAAGCAAGAGATGGGAAGGCGCCAATACAAGAATTCCTCCAACAACCTGAAAGACAACATGACATCACCAGAATCCAGGGATCCCGAAACAAGAAGAATTGTACACCCTACTCCAGAAGAATTAGAAGAATTCGACTCAAAAGTGAATTATATGAAAATAGTAGAGGACCTTAAACAGGAGGTGAAAAACTGTCATAAACAATTAGAGATGACAAACAAAAAAGTAGAGGAAATGAATAAATCGCTCAAAGATACCCAAGAAAACCAAGAGAAGCAAGAAAAAGCAATCAAACAGGTAAGGGAAGTGGTTCAAGACCTGAAGAATGAAATGGAAGTAATGAAGAAAACACAAACCGAGGGAAGGATGGAGTTGGAAAACCTGGGTAAACGATCAGGAACCACAGAGACAAGTACTACCAACAAATTACAAGAGATAGAAGAAAGAATGTCAGACACTGAAGATACCATAGAGAAAATAAACACACTGATCAAAGAAAATAGAAAAACCAACAAATTCTCAACACAAAACATACAGGAAATATGGGACACAATAAAAAGACCAAACCTAAGAATAATTGGGATAGAAGAAGGAGAAGAAGTACAGCTCAATGGTCCAGAAAATATATTTAATAAAATTATAGAAGAAAACTTTCCCAACCTAAAGAAAGATATTCCTTTGAAGGTTCAAGAAGCATACAGAACACCAAATAGACTGGACCAAAAAAAAAAATCTCCTCGCCATATAATAATCAAAACACAAAACATACAGAATAAAGAAAGAATATTAAGAGCTGCAAAGAAAAACGGTCAAGTTACTTATAAAGGTAAACCTATCAGACTTACACCTGACTACTCTATGGAAATCATGAAAGCCAGAAGGTCCTGGATAGATATACTGCAGAAGCTAAGAGAACATGGATGCAAGCCCAGACTACTATACCCAGCCAAGCTTTCGTTCACTATAAATGGAGAAAACAAAATTTTCCAGGATAAAAACAAATTTAAACAATACGTAGCCACAAATCCAGCCTTACAGAAAGTAATAGAAGGAAAATCACAAACCAAGGAGTCCAACAATGACCACAATAACTCAAACATCTAGAGACCCTTCACCAGCGCAACTCAAAGAAGGCAAACACACAAACTCTATGACTAAAAATCTGACCGGAGTTAACAACCACTGGTCATTAATATCCCTTAATGTCAATGGACTCAACTCACCTATAAAAAGGCACAGGCTAAGAGATTGGATGCGCAAACAGGATCCAACATTCTGCTGTTTACAAGAAACACAACTCAACCACAAAGACAGGCACCTACTTAGAGTAAAGGGATGGGAAAAGGTTTATCAAGCAAATGGACCTAAGAAACAAGCAGGTGTGGCCATACTAATTTCTAACAAAGTTGACTTCAAACTTAAATCAATCAGAAGAGATAGAGAGGGACATTTTATACTCATGACAGGAACAATTCATCATGATGAAGTCTCAATCCTGAATATCTATGCCCCTAACATAAAAGCACCCACGTACGTAAAAGAAACATTACTAAAACTCAAGGCTGCCATCAAACCGCACACACTAATAGTAGGAGATTTCAACACTCCTCTTTCACCAATGGACAGGTCAATCAGACAGAAACCTAACAGAGAAATAAGAGAATTAATGGAGGTAATAAATCAAATGGACTTAACATACATCTATAGAACATTCCACCCAAATAGGAAAGAATATACCTTCTTCTCTGCAGCTCATGGAACCTTCTCGAAAATTGACCACATCCTCGGTAACAAAGCAAACTTCCACTGTTACAACAAAATATCCATAACCACCTGTGTCTTATCAGATCACCATGGACTAAAGTTAGAATTCACCAACAGTGCTACCCCCAGAAAGCCTACAAACTCATGGAAACTGAACAGTCAACTATTGACCCACACCTGGATCAAAGAAGAAATAAAGAAAGAAATTAAAGTCTTCCTTGAATTCAATGAAAATAAAGAAACAACATACTCAAACTTATGGGACACTTTGAAAGCAGTCCTAAGGGGAAAGTTCATAGCCCTTAGTGCCCACTTAAAGAAAACAGAGAAAGCATACATTGGAGACTTAACAGCCCACCTGAAAGCTCTAGAAAAAAAAAGAAGCAGACTCACCTAGGAGGAGTAGAAGACTGGAAATAGTCAAACTGAGAGCGGAAATCAACAAAATAGACACACAGAAAACAATCCAAAGAATCAATGAAACAAAAAGCTGGTTCCTGGAAAAAATCAACAAAATTGATAAACCCCTATCCAAACTAATCAAACGGCAGAGAGAGAATTTGCAAATTAATAAGATCAGAAATGAAAAGGGGGACATAACCACAGACATAGAGGAAATTCAGAGAATCATTAGATCTTACTACAAAAGCCTGTATGCCACAAAACTGGAAAATGTAAAAGAAATGGACACTTTTTTAGACAAATACCATATACCAAAGTTAAATCAGGACCAGGTGAACAATCTAAATAGACCTGTCAGTCACGAAGAATTAGAAGCTGTTATCAAAAACCTCCGTACCAAAAAAAAGCCCAGGACCAGACGGTTTCAATGCGGAATTCTACCAGAATTTCCAAGAAGACCTAATACCTATACTCCTTAAGGTATTTCACAATATAGAAACAAAAGAGTCATTGCCAAATTCCTTTTATGAAGCTACAGTCACTCTGATACCAAAACCACACAAAGACTCAACCAAGAAAGAGAATTACAGGCCAATCTCACTCATGAACATCGACGCAAAAATCCTCAACAAAATACTGGCAAACCGTATCCAAGAACACATTAGAAAAATTATCCAATATGATCAAGTAGGCTTCATCCCAGAGATGCAAGGCTGGTTCAACATACAAAAATCTATCAATGTAATCCATCATATAAATAAACTGAAAGAAAAAAACCATATGATCATTTCTTTAGATGCTGAAAAAGCTTTTGACAAAATTCAACATCCCTTTATGATAAAAGTCTTGGAGAGATTAGGGATACAAGGATTATACCTAAATATAATAAAAGCTATTTACAGCAAACCGACAGCTAACATCAAACTAAACGGAGAGAAACTCAAAGCCATCCCACTTAAATCAGGAACACGACAAGGCTGTCCACTCTCTCCATACCTCTTCAATATAGTGCTTGAAGTTTTAGCAATAGCAATAAGACAACATAAGGGGATCAAGGGGATTCGAATTGGAAAGGAAGAAGTTAAACTTTCGTTATTTGCAGATGATATGATAGTGTACATAAGCGACCCCAAAAACTCCACCAAAGAACTTCTACAGCTGATAAACACCTTTAGTAATGTGGCCAGATACAAGATCAACTCCAAAAAATCAGTTGCCCTACTATACACAAAGGATATGGAAGCAGAGAGGGAAATCAGAGAAGCATCACCTTTCACCATAGCCACAAACAGCATAAAATATCTTGGGGTAACCCTAACCAAAGAAGTGA
>CAWTZC010002322.1:0-91572 GCA_963919715.1 Microtus obscurus | reverse complement strand
TTATTTTGGGGCTGAACTGCTGGAAACATGTCTGTGATGCTCTAGTTTCAAAAATTTTCTTTCTGACATTTGTATCACAATGTTAGATGAAAAAGTGCTTAACACTGTAAGAACTTAAAATGTTTGTAACCATCATTTTGTTCTAGCCACAGTTGTTGTTTTAGGTTAGACATAAAAGCATTTAAAACACATTCATAAAATCCTGTGTACATATTATTGTTGGACTAGTAAAAGAGAATTAACATATTGAAAATCATACTCAGTGAATAGTGAAATTTGGATAAGGAATAAAATCGTCTTCATAACACTTGGGAAAGTTGCTACAAATAAAGTAATTCATATGTATGATTACAAACAGGATAATATTTTCTAAACAAAAATTATAAAAAGTGAGGTAAACAGAGTTTTATCTCTTCTAGCTCTGAACACTGTTCATAGATATTAAAGTATCTCAAGTTCTGTAAATCTTGAAGATTTTTAATATGAATTCAAAGGATAAATACAATAAACCATGATTCCTCTGTTTGATTTTCAGTGCGAATAATCAATGTTCACAGACCCAAGTCACTGGGTATAGGCAAGAAGATGGCAACTACAGAGCCCAGTGTAAGTATGGGATCTTGGCACTTCCTCTATGAACAAAAGCATTGTGGGTGAGCGCATACATGCTGACACTTCAGCCACGGAAAGATACATGGACGTAGAACAATTTTGGTTACTGGGAATGTTATCAGTCCTTCCAACCAACGGAGATATGATACGAAATCAGAGTACATTGTAGGTCATCTGAAGTTTACATGGAGAAGAACACTGTTAACTAACGACATGAGTTAATGCTAACAAAACATCTCCAAATAGTTCCCTGCATCAAAATTTACTTCTAAACAATATTCAGTGTCTTTTCTTTCATACAGTATTTTGGTTTGTTATTGGACAGGCCTGCCACTCACTATTAGGTCACAGTGGCCTCAAACATCTTTGCAAACTTCATGATTCAGTCTATCAAGTACTTATATTACAGGGATTATCTATCATCCTAGATTTATAGAGAATTTGAGTTAACAATGCTATAAGAAAGTTTCCCTTTCTTACATTTTGTAAACGTCATAACATTTAGATCACCGGATGATAAAATTGACTTTTGAAAAGCAGTTAGGGTAAAATCTGTTTAATAATTTCAAACTTACTACCCCAATTTTGAAAAAAAAATGCTAAAATAAGATCAACACTATTCAACTGAATTGTATACAGCATAACTTTTGGGTTGATTTTAAATAAAGAGTAGGCAAATTCTTCTGGCCAAAATAATGCTTTTCTAACCTTACATGGATATTAAAAAGAAGTCCTGTTAAAAAAAATGACCAGATCCTAAAATCCATTTATTTTCCTGTGAACCATTTAATCATTTAATTAGTATCTGTAAGTGGAACTATCATAGACACACACACACACACACACACACACACACACACACACACACACACACCAGAAAGAGAGTTTTCATCTTACAAGTTGTAAGATGAAAACTTTTGTGCATATTTCTAATGAATACAGTCTTTTTTGCATATGTATCCCTTTACCCACCAGGTATTATTATGGTATGACACCAAAGTTTTACACTTTCAGGAAATCAGACCTTTTGGATCTGATTGAAATGGGAAGAATTACCCAACAGAGTGATCCCACAGGTCTTGACATAGGAATTCAGAGAAAAGGGAAAGTGTCTGTACCTAGGATTCACTACCAGGTTTAAAGAATAAGAATGATTGGTTACCACATTATGATACGATATGTAAAATGAATGACTACAAGAATACCTTTATTCACGTGTGTCATATGATAGTGAATCAGATATGATTGCAGAGTCAGGGTCAGTATTAATGTTTAGTCAACAGGTAACATCAAACAAAGTAGAAAAATGGATGACACTGAGTTTTGAAATGTGTCTGTTATTGCAGTTGAAGGGGATAATGTCTTTAAACCTGTGAGTGCAACAGAAGACAACATAGTCTTTACCAGTGAGAATGTGGATAGAGCCAGCCGGAAAACAAACTTGATTTTTGTTGTTGGTAGCCGGGCGGTGGTGGCACACGCCTTTAATCCCAGCACTCGGGAGGCAGAGGCAGGCGGATCTTTGTGAGTTCGAGACCAGCCTGGTCTACAAAGAGCTAGTTCCAGGACAGGCTCCAAAGCCACAGAGAAACCCTGTCTCGAAAAAACCAAAAAAAAAAAAAAAAAAAAAAAGAATGGTAGTGGGTTTCCTGAAATAGTAACAAAAGTATGACCTTGTAAATGAGGATTAAGTCAGATTCACCCACCAAATACAGTATCCTGTTATTTCCAAACTCTTATCAACTAAATAACAGTCCATTTGTTTTGTGAACCAACTTTTACATTATACTGTAATTCAAGTAGCATGTTCATTCAAGACTAGGGACGATGGCGAGGTGGGGAGTATTGGAAGAGTTTATGTTCATGTTTCCTCACTGGAAAGAATAGAGTAAAATAGAGTATTTTCCCACAATTCAGACCATTTTGAGTGTCATTTCTTCAAGTGTGTACTAAATTAAAACATGAACTCTAGAGTATAGATTTGGGAGAAAAGTGAAGCTTCCATTCATAGGCATCCATGACTCTCTAGTGTTATGTTTTAGAAAGTGGGTAGGATTGAGATGAGTGAATTCTCTAGAGAAGTTTTTATTTTTAATTTTTTGATGCATCATGAAACTTTGAAAAGTGATGTCATACCATCATTTAGACATTTTTAAATATGTCCATGGAACTTTCAAAAATTATTATTGCCTGTATTGACTCACCCAGGGTAGCTGAATTTAGAGCAGTTGGTATTTTTTACTGTATGTAGTGGTGGGATACTAAGGACGCAATGTAAATTCTCCAGAATTCTACTGATCATGTCTCTGCCATTGGAATTCATGCAATGTAGGAAAAGGTCAACCTTTGACTCCTGAACAACATGAAAAACTGGAGGCATATGCTAAGGAACGTAGCATTCCACCAGAAAACATTCGAGATGTTCTTGCTACAGGTAACCTTAATTAATATTTTTGTCCATAGCATCTATAAATACATACATACATACATACGTACATATGTATGTATACGTATAACAATGGATATTCATAAATACATGTATATATATCTACATACTGAGTCTGTCTCTCTATGTATCTGTTTATGTATTGATGTATCTATTATTCTATGTATCTATCTACCTACTTATCTACTCAGTAAGATCTCTGAATCATGTTATATCTAGCTATATGTTATCTTTCAGTTGTTCTTTCCAGCAACATCCCCTGGGTAGCTGTTCTCGTATTCTTATGAGATCAGTTCTGTTAATTCCTACTCTATTCCACTTCTTTTACAGATACTTGTCCTAAATAATGATCTTCTGTAGGTGAGTAGAAACAGAAGCCATGTCTAATCACCTTGATATTTGAGTGGATTAGTGCTTATTATTTTAAAAAATTGGAGACAAGTATTGGACCAAGGGAAAAATGAATGCAAAATAAAGACAGGCTATTATTTGTCTTTTAAAACTGAGAATCTTACTGTGACAAAAATGAAGGATAGCATATGTTTATTTATAAAGCAGTTTGAAGGACATTTATTCGTAATTGCTAATATTTTCGGTATCGAAGAATATTCCATCATTAAAAGTGTGCCTTGACATTTGAGAAATCCTACTTTACTCATGATTGTGGCATATGATTTGTCACAGATATCATACAAGCAGGTTGATCTTTTCAATAAATTCATTTAAACCTGTCAATATAAATTGTCGTGTAAGATTAAAGAGTGTCATTATTTCCTGTCAACAGTGCTCCTATAGAATTCAAAGCACAAGATGTTGGTTATTTCTAGGGAAGAAACTGTTCATGTGCAATCCCTTCTCTATACTCTATATTGTTATATTTTATTTTGTATTCATACATTCCCAAGGATGAAAACTTTCCTGTCTGACCAACCATGTTTTAATATTTGCTTTCATGTCTGCAGAGATGACAACAGGATGAGAATTATGCATCATGTCCTCTTTACCATGGAATTAGCATCACATACAAATCCCCATTTCATTGTGAATAAATTTCCCCTTGACTGTGAATTCAAGTTACCACCATCCAAAGTCCTGACTTACCTTTCCTTTCTCCTCTTATTATCTATGAGCTGTTACTTTTTGAATGATTCAATAAAATGTTTCAAGAAGCAATGAAGACCTTGTGTAAAGGATTTCATTTAAAAACCACATAAACATTCACTAAGCTAATTAAAATCACCACTGGGCTGTAAGAAATGATATCTGTATTACTAGAACTTACTGTAATAATTGGAAACTTTACAATTCCTGGAGAGCCATGGGCAAGAACTCTGCTGTGGTAAATTGTGTGTTTTGTTCTTATTTACCTTCAGCTGAAAATTTGTTATTTGCAGATGAATGGTCACAACACTTTCAAAGATTTCACACAACAAACTCTTTGGATCTGCCTCCATGTTACTCATTATTTAAAACAAAGGGTAAAATATGTTTTCAATAGTTCATATGAGGAGATTATCTCTTGTTAAATGACTTCAGTAAGTAAGCAAATGAATCAAGATATTCTTAAATAATATACATATGAGGAGTCATTCTCACTTGAAGAATAAGTTCATGAAAATTATTACAATCCCTATAAATATTCATATATTTATTATAATTTTCTGTTTGTGATACAATGATTCATTAGAATGTAGTTAGCTCTCAAAATAGAAAAGGCGATGCATTTTTTTTTATTATTATTATTGAGAAAGGGTATCTCCGTAGCTTTTGGTTCCTGTCCTGGAACTAGCTCTTGTAGACCAGGCTGGCCTCAAACTCACAGAGATCCGCCTGCCTCTGCCTCCCGAGTGCTGGGATTAAAGGCGTGTGCCACCACGGCGTGGCTTCTTTGAGAGCTTTAAACAAGGAAAAAAGAAAAGATATTAGACAGTGTTGCTACATCCAGTCTCTCATCTAAAAATATAACCAAGTCAAAGTACATTCAATATTCATAGGCAACAGGTATGAATTAGAAAGAATGAAATAGTTTCTTGTTGACTAAAACCGGTTATTTAACCTTTCTTGTGTGTCTTGTAAAACAAAGTGACATCAGAATACTGGACTAATGTTTGATAAAAGTTCTGTATATCCAATGTACATTTACATCACTTCACCCAAATCTCAAAATAATTACTACTATACTTGTGCCCAGTCTCTTCTTCCAATTTCTCCAAGTTCTTCATGAATATTCGTATTTATTTAAAAGTATGTGTGAATGTGTGTGTGTGTGTGTGTGTGTGTGTGTGTGTGTGTGTGTGCCTGGGTGTGTGTGTGCCTGGGTGTGTATTTAAAGAGAGGAGATGGATAGAGAAATTTATAGCCCATATGAGTCCATTTAGTATTTCTAATATGGATTCATGTTTAGTGCTGGCCTCTTGGTCTTCAATTACTTACAACTAATGAGTGGTCTCATTTTAGAGGTAAAAGGAACACGGCTACTACTTTTAATATCAGAAGTTGCTTTCTATGTTGCCTAGCTTTCAAATGGCATGGATGTTCTTGAGCTCACCATTCACATCGTCATAACATAGCTAGTTTGCCCAATCTGAGAGGTAGCTCAGGTGAGAGAGCTCATCCTGAGCTATAGAAGATAAATCATGCTTGGTTCCATAAACATGTCCAACTACCATTGTTGATTTCATCAACCAGTGTAATTTCTATGAGCATTCTGAATGGTAATTTCTTAATCAAGACTTTAGAGATGATTTAAATATTGATCCTAGTTTGTAGTACTCTCATGTTGACCAAGATAATCTTCCTTCATCAATTTGTAGAGTGTATTATTATTTCTGCAGATATGTTCTTATAATAGCCAGAAACCTCCCAAAGCTGTCAGTTTTGCAAGTTAAGAATTCCAGGGATTCTTATTTCTTTGTGTTCTCAGCAAAATAAACATCAAGAAAACAAATGACTTCTTTCAAAACCTGGATTATAGATCTAAAAATCATGTTCTCAGAAAGTGAAACACGAAGGTCTGAGAGACACTTAAAAGTGTTCAATATTCTTAGCCATTATGGAAATAAAATTAAAACTATTTAGATATTTTGTCTTACTGCTGTCAGCATGGCCCAGCTCAATGAAAGAAATGATGCACGGAAAGGGCTGCACTTGGTCCTGGTTGGTGGAAGTGAAAACTGATTCAGCTGCTATCAAAATCAATGACGAGTATCCTAAAGATGACATCAGTCTTACCACAAGTCCTTCAAAGAAGAATTACAACCCAACTATCTTGACTTTTTTTTTTTTCAGGAATCCACACAGATGACCCCAGCTAAGAATCTAAGCAATAGTGGAGAGGGTACCTTGCTGTGAGACAATGGTCTTCTACTCTGTAAAGATTTATCAGTTATATTGCTGTCATAAAATGCTGATTGGCCAATAGCCAGGCAGGAAGCATAGGAGGGGCAGCCAAATAGGAAGTAGAGGTAGGGAAATGAGAACAGGAGAATTCTGGGAAGAGGAAGACTCAGTCTGCAGCTGGCACCCAGATGCAGAGGAAGCAAGATGAGAATGCTTCCTGATAACAGGTTCCAAGCCACGTGGCTAACGCACACATTAATTATAGGCCAATATAAGTTATAAGAGTTAGTAAGAAGCCCGAGCTAATAGGAAACCAGCAAATGTTAATGTACATCTCTGTGTGCTTTTTGGGGGGACTGAAAGGCTATGGGACCAGGCAGGACAGAAACCTCTGTCAACAGTACCTGAACTGGCCTTCCCCTCTAATAAGATTGATGACTATCTTAATTGTCATCATAGAGCCTTCATCAGCACCTGATGGAAACAGATGCATAGATCCACAGCTAGGCACTGGCATGAAATCCTGAAGTCCAGACATAGAGATGGAGGAGTGATATTCTGAACAAATGGGCCAAGTCTATGATGGGGAAACCCACAGATATAGCTGACCTGAGCATGTAGGAGCTCACTGACTCTATACTTATAGCTGAGGAACCTACATAAGAACAAACTAGGCCCTATGAATGTGGGTGACAGCTGTGTGACTTGGGCAATTTGTAGGGCCACTAGAAGTGGAACCAGCATTTATCCTCATGCATAAACTGGCTCCTTGAAGCCCAATTTCTATGAATGGTTAGCTTGCTCAACCAGATATAGGGAAGAGAGCCTTGATCCTGCCTCAAATGATGTGACAATCTTTGTTGACTCCCCATATATGGCATCACCCTCTCTGAAAAGTGGATAGGGGTGGGAAGAAGATGGGGCAAATGGAAGGATGGGAGGGAGAAGAATCTGTGATTGGAATATAAAATAAGATTATTTTTAAAATCAAATAAAATAAGTAATTAAACTCCAGTCATACTTGGGAGGGAAGAACTTTTCCCAACTGAACCGTTCCCCTAGCCCATGTGGATGTGAGTTTTTATTAGCAATGATACAAAAAAAAATCCCATAGAATGTAAAGAATCACCTCCAAATATGTTATATATAGCCAGTGTTAATTTCATCCCTATCAAAGAACACACATGCACGTGCATACACACACAGAGGCATGCATTCATGTATGCATATGAACATTCGTGCACATATAGAAAAACATAACTGGGATCATAGTGTTAAAAAAACCTTAATAAAATACTAGAAAATGAATATACACCCATATCAAGGGGATTGTTCACAATGATTAAGATGGATTTATTCCAGGGATACAGGCCTGGTTTAAAACACATAATTATATAAATATAATAATCATACAACATAATTAAGGCAAGAAAGCATACGATTAATTCAATAGATGAAGAAAAAGCCAGTAATAAAATATATCATACTTTCAAGATAAAATCCCCAGAGAGAGTTGAAATGGAGGAAATATACTTCAAAATATTAAAGGCTATCTCTGAAAACATACTTCAAAAGCCATTCTACATGTAAAAAAAACTGGCAAGAAAACTGACTAAAATCTTGAAGAAGACAGAGTGCCCACTCTCCCTATTCCTTTAAAATGTGATGTTGGATTTCTTACAGTGAGCAATAGAGAAAGGGAATGAAATTATAATCACACACATATGAACAGATGAATTCCAATCATCCCCACTTTCAAATGCCACGGTATTATACTTAACACATGGCTGCATTGTACCAGAAGACATGTAGCAGAGTCAACAATTTCAGCACCATGACAAGCAAAGAATCAGCTTATGAATATCAACAGCCCTTCTGTATAACAATAGCAAAGCCACCTTAGAAAGAGATCATGTACAGAATCTCATTTACGATAGTATGGAAGGAAAGAAAATATATTGGGTTAAACATAAACTAAAACAAGAAGGCAAATTTCTTTCTTTTAAAAAATTGTTTATCTGGGGAAGACTAGGGGGCACTGGCAGTGGCACCAGAATTTATCGGTACTGCATGTACTGGCTTTTGGAGATCCTATTCTCTTTGGATGAATACCTTCTTTGCTCAGCCTAGATACAGTAAGGAGCGCCTTGACCTTCCACAAAGCAATGTGCCTTACCCTCTCTGAGGAGTGGTTGGGGCATGGGATGAGAGGGTGTGGGAGGAGGGGAGGGAGTGGGAGAAGAAGAGGGAGTGTGAACTTGGATTGGTTATTTTTTAGTAATCTAATAAATAAAAAATGTTTTTATTCAGCTATATATTTTCTGTTCCCCTCCCTTCCTCTACCCTCCTCTTTTACCATCTCCCATGATTCCCATTTTCCCTATTTACTTAGATCTTGTCTTTTTCTACTTCCCATGTAGATTAAATCCATGTGTTTCTCTCTTAGGGTACTCTTTGTTGTCTACGTTTTCTGGGATTTTGCATTGTAGGCTGGTTTTCTTTGCATTATGCTAAAAAGCCACTGTGAGTGAGTGCATATGATATTTGCCTTTCTGAGTTTTTGTTACCTCACCCAGTATGATGTTTTCTAGATCCATCCATTTGTCTGCAAATTTCAAGATGTCATTATTTTTTTTTCTGCTGTGTAGTACTTCATGGTGTAAATGTACCACATTTTCCTTATCCATTCTTTGATTGAGGGGCATTTAGGTTGCTTCCAGGTTCTGGCTATGACAAATAATGCTGCTATGAACATAGTTGAGCACATGTCCTTGTGGTATATGATTGAGTATATATATTTGGGTATATACCCAAAAGTTGCATGGATGGTTCTTGAGGTAGATTGTTCCCTAATTTTCTGAGAAATCACCATACTGATTTCCAAAGTGGCTGTATCATTTGCACTCCCACCAGGAATGGAAGAGTGTTCCATTTACCCCTTATCCTCTCCAGCATAAGTTGTCATCAATGTTTTTGATCATGGACATTCTTACAGATGAAATATGGAATCTCAGTGTTGTTTTGATTTGCATTTCTGTGATGGTTAAGGATGTTGAGCATTTCCTAAGTGTCTTTCAGCCATTTTAGATTTCTCTGTTGAGAGTGCTCTCTTTATGTTTGTACCCGATTATTTTATTGGCTATTCCGTACTTTTGATGGCCAGTTTGTAGAATTCTTTGTTTATTTTGGAGATCAGTCCTCTGTATTATGTGGGGTTGGTGAAGATCTTTTCCCATTCTTGTAGGCTGTTGTTTTGTCTTGTTGACCATGTCCTTTGCTTTACAGAAGATTTTCAGTTTTAGGAAGTTCCATTTATTAATTTTTTCTCTCAGTGTCTGTGCTACTGGAGTCACATTTAGGAAGTGTTTTGTGCCAATGCATTGAAGTGTAGTTCCTACATTTTCTTCCATGAGGTTCGGTGTGTTTGGTTTTATACTGAGGTCTTTGATCCACTTGGACTTGAGTTCTGTGCATGGTGATAGATATGGATCTATCTTCATTCTTTTACATGTTGATATCCAGTTCTGCCAATACCATTTGTTAAATAAGCTTTCTTTATTTTATATTTTCTGGTTTTTTTTTTTTGCTTTTTGTCAAAAATCAGGTGTTAGTAGATATGTGGATTAATATCAGGGTCTTCGATTCAGTTTTATTAGTCCTCCTGTCTGTTTTTATGCCAATACCAGAATATTTTCAGTATTGTAGTTCTGTACTAAAGTTTGAAGTCAGAGATTGTGATGTCTCCAGAAGTTCCTTTATTGTACATGATTGTTTCAGCTATCCTAGTTTTCTGGTTTTATTTGTTTGTTTATTTACTTATTTATTTATTTTTGTTTTTCCATATGAAGTTGAGTAGTGTTCTTTAGAGGTCTTTGAAGAATTTTGATGGGATTTTACAGGGCAATGCCCTTAATCTGTAGATTGCTTTGGGTAAGAATGCCATTTGTTTTGTCGTCACTGTCCTTGTCTGCTTCTTGTTTTTTTTTTTTTTTTTTTTTTTTTTTTGGTTTTTCGAGACAGGGTTTCTCTGTGGCTTTGAAGCCTGACCTGGAACTAGCTCTGTAGACCAGGCTGGTCTCGAACTCACTGAGATCCGCCTGCCTCTGCCTCCGAGTGCTGGGATTAAAGGCGTGCGCCACCACCGCCCGGCTTGCTTCTTGTTTTTTTTAGATAATTTATCATTCTTATTATTGAATTTATTGAACTATATATTTTCTCTGTTTTTCTTCCTTCCTCTTCCATTCCCATCTACCCTCTTCCATGGTCCCCATACCCCCAATTTACTCAGGAGATCTTGTCTTTTTCTAATTCCCATGTGGATTAGATCCACACATGTCTCTCTTAGCATCCTCATTGTTGTTTAGGTTCTCTGGGGTTGTGAATTATATGCTGTTTTTCTTTGATTTCTGTCTAAAACCTTCTTATGAGTAAGTATATATGATATTTGTCTTTCTAGGTCTGGGTTACCTCACTCAATATGATGTTTTCTAGATCCATCCATTTGCCTGCAAATTTCATGCTGCCATTTTTTTTCTGCTGTGTAATACTCCATTGTGTAAATATACCATATTTTCCTTATCCATTCTTTGGTCAAGGGTCATTTAACTTGTTTCCAGGTTCTGGCTATGACAAGAAATGCTGTTGTGAACATAGTTGAGCACATGTCCTTGTGGTACTTTTGAGAATCCTTTGGGTACATACCAAAATGTGGTATTGCTGGGTATGGAGGAAGGTTGTTTCCTAATTTTCTAAAAAATTGCCATAGTGACATTGAAAGTGGCTGTTCCAAAAATGCAGGAGTGTTCCCTTTACCCCACAACCTCTTTAGCATATGTTGTCACCAGTGTTTTCATTGTGGCCATTGTTACAGGTGTTAGATGAAATCTAGTGTTGTTTTGGTTTGCTGATGTTTAAGGATGTTGAACACTTCCTTAAGTGTCTTTCAGCCATTTTTGATTCTTCTGTTGAAAGTTCTCGGTTTAGGTCTGTACTCCATTTTTTAAAATTGGATTATTATTATTATTTTTGATGGCCGAATCTTTAGTTGTTTGTATATTTTGGAGATGAGACCTCTGTCTGATGTGTGGTTGTTGAAGATTTTTTTCCCATTCTGTAGACTGCCATTTGGTCTTGTTGACTATGTCCTTTGATTTATAGAAGCTTTTCAGTTTCAGAAGGTCCCATATTAAGTTTTTCCTCAAGTTTCTGTGCTACTGGGTTTATATTTGGAAGTGGTCCCCTGTGTCAATGCATTCAAGTGTACTTCCCAATTTCTTTTCTATAAGGTTCAGTGTATTTGGTTTTATGTTGAGGTCTTTGATCCATTTGGACTTGAGTTTTTGCATGGTAGTAGATATTGACCTATTTTCATTCCTTTACAAGTCGATATTCAGTTATGCCAGCACCATTTGTTAAATAAACTTTCTTTTTTCTATTTTATATTTTATGCATTTTTCGTCAAAAATCAGGTGTTATTTGATGTGTGGCTTATTATCTCCGTCTTCTAATCACTTCCATGGTTTTTTTGTCTGTTTTTTTTTTATGTCTGTACGAGTTTTTTTTTTTTATTTTTATTTTTTCAGTACTGCTACTCTATGGTAGAGTTTAAAGTCAGGGATTGTGATGCCTTCAGAAGTTCCTTTATTGTACATTATTGTTTTGGCTTCCAAGGTTTTTTTTTTTTTATAAGAAGTTGAGTAGTGTTCTTTAAAGGTCTTTGAAAAATTTTTCTGGGATTTTGATGGGCATTGCATTGAATATGTAGATTGTTTTTCGTACATTTGCATTTTTTTATTATTTTTTTATGAGTAAGGCTCTCTGGTTTATTGACTTGCGAATTGTCTCTGGGACTCTTTTTTTTTTTCACAATGTACACATATGGTTTTTTTGAAAAAAATTCTGCCACCTCCCTGCCTCCCATTTCCCTTCTCCTCCCTCCACTCCTCTCCCCCCACCACTTCTCTTCCCCTCCTCCCACTGCTCTTCCCCTCCCCTCCCCCTTTCCCCTTCCCTCTCCAATCTGAAGAACAGTCAGGGTTTTCTGCCCTGTGGGAAGTCCAAGGTCCTGTTGCCTCCATGTAGGTCCAGGAAGGTGAGCATTCAAACAGTCTAGGCTTCCACAAAGACAGTTCATGCAGTAGGATCAAAACCCAGTGCTATTGTCCTTGGCTTTTCATCAGCCCTCATTGTCTGCCATATTCAGAGACTCCGGTTTTATCCCGTGCATATTCAGTCCCAGTCCAGCTGGTGTTTGAGCTCCCAATAGATCAGCCCCACTGTCACAATGGGTCGGTGCACTCCTCGCGGTTCTGACTTCCTTGCTCATGTTCTCCCTCCTTCTGCTCCTCATTTGGACCTTGGGAGCTCAGTCTGGTGCTCCAATGTGGGTCTCATTCTCTGTCTCCATCCATCGCCAGATGAAGGTTCTATGGTGATAGCAAGATATTCATCAGTATGGCTATAGGATAGGGCTTTTTCAGGTTCCCTCTCCTCAGTTACCCCAAGGAACTAACTGGGGACACCTCCCTGGACACCTGTGAGCCCCTCTAGAGTCAAGTCTCTTGCCAACCCTAAGATGGCTCCTTTAATTAGGATATATACTTCCCTGCTCGCATATCCACCCTTCCCTTATCCCAACCATCCCATTCCCCCATCCTTCCCTACTCACTTTTCTCTCCCCATTTCCCCTTACCCCCATCCCACCCCACCCCTAAATTCCAAATTTTTACCCGGCAATCTTGTCTACTTCCCATATCCATGAAGATGACTATACGTTTTTCTTTGGGTTCACCTTCTTATTTAGCTTCTCTAGGATCACAAATTATAGGCTCAATGTCCTTTATTTATGGGTAGAAAAACAATTATGAGTAAGTACATCCCATGTTCATGTTTTTGGGTCTGGCTTACCTCACTCAGGATAGTGTTTTTTATTTCTTTCCATTTGCATGCAAAATCCAAGATGTCATTGTATTTTACCGCTGAGTAGTACTCTAATATGTATATATTCCACACTTTCTTCATCCATTCTTCCATCGAAGGGCATCTAGGTTATTTCCAGGTTCTGGCTATTATAAATAATGCTGCTATGAACATAATTGAACAAATGCTTTGTAATATGATAGTGCATCTCTTGGGTATATTCCCAAGTGTGGTATTGCTGGGTCCTGGGGTAGGTTGATCCCGAATTTCCTGAGAAATCGCCACACTGAATTCCAAAGTGTTTGCACAAATTTTCTTCCCACCAACAATGGATGAGTGTACTCCTTACTCCACAACCTCTCCAGCAAAGGCTGTCATTGGTGTTCTTGATTTTAGCCATTCTGACAGGTGTAAGATGGTATCTCAAAGTTGTTTTGATTTGCATTTCCCTGATCGCTAAGGAGGTTGAGCATGACCTTAAGTGTCTTTTGGCCATTTGAACTTCTTCCACTGAGAATTATCTGTTCAGTTCAATGCCCCATTTTTTAATTGGTTTAATTAGCATTTTAAAGTCTAGTTTCTTATGTTCATTATATATTTCAAAGATCAGACCTTTGTCTGTTTCAGGGTTGGTGAAGATCTTCTCCCAGTCAGTAGGTTGCCTTTTTGTCTTAGCGACAGTGTCCTTTGCTTTACAGAAGCTTCTCCATTTCAGGAGGTCCCATTTATTCAAAGTTGCCCTTAATGTCTGTGATATTGGGGTTATACGTTGGAAGTGATCTCCTGTGCCCATATGATGTAGAGTATTTCCCATTTTCTCTTCTATCAGGTTCAGTGTGTTCAGATTGATATTGAGGTCTTTGATCCATTTGGACTTGAGTTTTGTGCATGGTGACAGAGAAGGATCTATTTTCATTCTTCTACAGGTTGACATCCAGTTATGCCAGCACCATTTGTTGAAGATGCTTTCTTTCTTCCGTTGTATACTTTTAGCTCCTTTATCGAAAATCAGCTGTTCATAGGATTGAGGGTTAAAATTGGGGTCTTCTATTTGATTCCATTGGTCGACTTCTCTGTTTTTATGCCAATACCAAGCTGTTTTCAATACTGTAGCTCTGTAATGGAGTTTGAAGTCAGGAATGGTAATGCCTCCAGGCGATCATTTATTGTATAAGATTGTTTTGGCTATCATGGTTTTTTTGTTTTTCCATATAAAGTTGATTATTGTCCTCTCAAGGTCTGTGAAGAATTTTGATGGGATTTTGATAGGGATTGCATTGAATCTATAAATTGCCTTTGGTAGAATTGCCATTTTTACTATGTTGATTCTCACAATGCAAGAGCAAGGGAGATCCTTCCATTTTCTGGTATGCTCTTCAATTTCTTTCTTCAAAGACTTAAAGTTCTTGTCAAATAGATCCTTCACTTCCTTGGTTAGAGTTTCCCCAAGATATTTTATGCTATTTGTGGCTATAGTGAAAGGTGATGCTTCTCTGATTTCCCTCTCTGCTTCCTTATCCTTAGTGTATAGGAGGGCAACTGATTTTTTTTGGAGTTGATTTTCTATCCTGCCACGTTACTAAAGGTGTTTATCAGCTGTAGGAGTTCTTTGGTAGAGTTTTTGGGGTCGCTTATGTACACTATCATATCATCTGCAAATAACGAAAGTTTAACTTCTTCCTTTCCGATTCGAATCCCCTTGATTCCCTTATGTTGTCTTATTGCTATTGCTAGAACTTCAAGCACGATATTGAAGAGGTATGGAGAGAGTGGACAGCCCTGTCGTGTTCCTGATTTTAGTGGGATGGCTTTGAGTTTTTCTCTGTTTAATTTAATGTTGGCTGTCGGCTTGGTAAATAGCTTTTATTATATTTAGGTATGACCCTTGTATCCCTAATCTCTCCAAGACCTTTGTCATAAGGAGGTGTTGAATTTTGTCGAATGCTTTTTCAGCATCTAATGAAATGATCATACTTTTTTTCTTTCAGTTTATTTATATGATGGATCACATTTGTAGATTTGCGTATGTTGAACCAGCCCTGCATCTCTGGGATGAAGCCTACTTGATCATAATGGATAATTTTTCTAATGTGTTCTTGGATTCGGTTTGCCAGTATTTTATTGAGAATTTTTGCATTGATGTTCATGAGTGAGATTGGCCTACAGGCCAATTACAATTCTCTTTCTTGGTTATATCTTTGTGAAGTTTTGTTATCAGGGTGATTATAGCTTCATAAAAGGAATTTGGCAACGTCTCTTCTGTTTCTATATTGTGAAATACCTTAAGGAGTATAGGTATTAGCTCTTCTTGGAAGTTCTGGTAGAATTCTGCATTGAAACCATCTGGTCCTGGGCTTTTTTTTTTTTTTTTTTTTTTGGAAGGGAGTTTTTTGATAACAGCTTCTAATTCTTCACGACTAACAGGTCTATTTAGATTGTTCACCTGGTCTTGGCTTAACTTTGGTATATGGTACTTATCTAAAAAAAAATGTCCATTTCTTTTGTCTTTTCCAGTTTTGTGGCATACAGGCTTTTGTAGAAAGATCTAGTGATTCTCTGAATTTCCTCTGTGTCTGTGGCTATGTCCCCCTTTTCATTTCTGATCTTATTTCTTTGCGTGTTCTCTCTCTGTGGTTTAATTAGTTTGGATAGGGGTTGGTCAATCTTGTTGATTTTCTCCAAGAACCAACTTTTTGCTTCATTGATTCTTTGGATTGTTTTCTGTGTTTCTATTTTGTTGATTACAGCCCTGAATTTGATTATTTCCAGTCTTCTACTCCTCCTAGGTGAGTCTGCTTCTTTTTTTTTCTAGAGCTTTCAGGTGTGCTATTAAGTCTCCAATGTATGTTTTCCCCGTTTTAAGTGGGCACTTAGTGCTATGAACTTTCCTCTTAGCACTGCTTTCATAGTTTCCCATAGGAAACTATGGTTTTAGTATGTTGAGTCTTTATTTTCATTGAATTCAAGGAAGACTTTAATTTCTTTCTTTATTTCTTCCTTGATGCAGGTGTGGTTCCGTAGTTGACTGTTCAGTTTCCATGAGTTTGTAGACTTTCTGGGTGTAGCATTGTTGTTGAATTCTAACTTTAATTCATGGTGATCCGATAAGACACAGGTGGTTACTAATATTTTTTTGTAACTGCAGAAGTTTGTTTTGTTACCGAGTATGTGGTCTATTTTCGAGAAGGTTCCATGAGCTGCAGAGAAGAAGGTATATTCTTTCCTATTTGGGTGGAATGTTCTATAGATGTCTGTTAAGTCCATTTGATTCATTACCTCCTTTAATCCTCTTATTTCTATGTTAGGTTTCTGTCTGATTGACCTGTCCATTGGAGAGAGAGGAGTGTTGAAGTCTCCTTCTATTAGTGTGTGTGGTTTGATGACTGCCTTGAGTTTTAGTAATGTTTCTTTTACGTAAGTTGGTGCTTTTATATTAGGTGCATAGATATTCAGGATTGAGACTTCATCCTGATGAATTGTTCCTGCTTTGAGTATAAAATGTCCCTCTCCATCTCTTCTGATCGATTTTAGTTTGAAGTCAACTTTGTTAGAAATTAGTATGGCCACACCTGCTTGTTTCTTTGGTCCATTTGCTTAATAAACCTTTTCCCAGCCCTTTACTCTGAGTAGATGTCTGTCTTTGTGGTTGAAGTGTGTTTCTTGTAAACAGCAGAATGTTGGATCCTGTTTTCATATCCAATCTCTTAGCCTGTGCCTTTTTATAGGTATGTTTGCCATTTTTAATATGTTATTTTTACTTACACAAGAACGTGGGAGAGCTTTTCACTTTCTGGTGTCATCTTCAATTTCTTTGTTTAATGATTCAAAGTTCTTGTCATACAGCTCTTCCTTTTGCTTGGTAAGAGTTATACCAAGATATTTTATGCTGTTTGTGGCCATTATATAGGGTGATGTTTCTCTGATTTCTTTCTCAGTCCATTTATCAGCACTGTAAATAAGGGATACTGACTTTTTAGTTAATCTTCTATCCTGCTACATTACTGAATGTGTTAATGAGTTTTAGAAGTAACTTGGTAGAATTTGGGGGGTCAGTTTCTTTCTCTACCAAAGTTCTGGGTGAGGGCCATAGGGAAAGGCCCTCATTGACTTACATTGCCAAGATGAGGCTAGCCAGCACAGCTCAGAGCACACGGGCCCAGGACACAGGCACTGCTTTTCATTCTGCTCTAAGACTGCTGCTCCAGCCCAGCTTCATTAGCAGCAAACCGGCCTCGACTGGTCTGAAAATGGTCTGTCAGTTATTCTATACCTTAGCCAAACTTGGTTGCTCCAACTTTGAAAATGAGACTTTAGGTGATTGCCCAGGTAGCCAGTTGTCTCTGACATTTGTTGTACATATTGGAAGCTGTTTGATGACACTTTCTGCTTACTCATTTCCCTTCCAGATCTTTGATGGATTTGAAGACTAGATAGTTGTATTTACTTTCCTCTCATGACTTGGCCAAGTTTTTTTGTTATACAAGACATAAACTCCTTAAGATACGATAATTATCGAAACATTTATCATGTGTTTCTTTTGATATATTTGTTCTTATTGTATATAATTTTGCATTAAGTTTAGACCTCTCTTATTTAAACAAAAGGGGGAGGGGCTGTGGAAATTCCTATTGCTAGTACCTTTTAATTCACCTACCCACTTGGGTGTTGCCTCATACTATTTATGCTGATATAAAATACATGTCTGCCCTTTTCTTCTGGCTGTGGAATTCGGTTGCTGTTTCCTGTTCCAGCAGAGGATTATGATCTGTAAGTCTACCCCTAAATAAATAACCCTCTATTATTCTCACTTCTGGGCTATTGTGGGATTTCTTTTAAGTGTCCTTCTTCAAACGGACAAGCAGAGGCTCTGGTCTGGTCTCTGTCACAGATTATACAAAGATCACACACGGCCCAAGCCTTGTGTGCTGATAACAGGTTATTAATTACTATCTTTGAAAGAACAACCCTGTGTGGCTTACATCTCAGATCCCTAGTACTTTTCTTTGAGCACAAGGACCTCAGTTCCTCCTACACTGTTAGACTGTGAAATCATAATTCCCCTGCCACCACTCACCATGCCCTAAGATCAAAGAAGTTAGCCACACCATACAGAGTTTTAATATGACTAGTAAAAATAACTCCCGAAACTGCATAAGGATAACACAATCTCTTTGTATGTTATTTTGCTCTCTCTAATGTTTGAATTTTTATTATTTTGAATACTGTAGTTAATAATAAAATCAAAATATATACTTTATTATATTAATTTAAAGTACTTAATAAAACATTACTGAAATAAAAAATTTATTTATAATTGTTCACATAGAAAAATATGAAGATATGGTTATTAATTGTGCTTAAGAGATTAGATAGTTACTCACTTCTAATTACATGCTTTGCTTCAAATTTAGAAAAGAGTAACTCATACAATTCAGATAAGAATATTTCTAAAAAATAGCTATTAGGAAATTCTTAGGGAAGTGAAATTCAATTTTAGTCTTCATGTAGTATTCTTTCCTGTTATCAGTAAATTAAAGTAAGTGAAAAATTCCCTTTATATTCTTATTTCAAATTGGTCATACGCTTTTGTGTTTGTTGAATGTTCAAACCAAATGGATCACTCATTTACTACTCTTTTCTCAAGAACTCCTCTACAGTCTTTCTTGACATAATGGTCAGGATCAATACTGACAGAAGAATCAATGGGTGAGGTATATCTATGGCCATTGATCTCTCCAACTCCATTGATACCTATTTACATAATTCATTATTTCCATAACAGAATGGAAGACTTTTAGTTTGATGAGGTCAAGGTTGTCAATACTTGGCCACTATTCCTTGGCAAATGGAACCCTATTTGGATAATCCTGTCTTACACCAATATCTTGTAAAGTATTGATTTTGTTTTCTTCTAGTGTATATACTGTTTCAGGATTCAGACTGCGGTCTTAGATTCCCGTGCATCTAATTTTTGTGAAAAGTAATAGTTTTGGTCCAGTTTCGTTGTAGTGCAAGTAGATACCCAGTCTTCTCAGCAGCATTCCTTGAAGATGCTGTCTTTTCTCCAATGTAGGTGTTTTGCCTTTTGTTAAGGTCCATATGCCCATGGTCTTCTTAATTCTATTGGAATGCACATCTATATTTGTATCTGTACCAGATTGCATGTTTCTATTATTCTGTACCAGATTGCATGTTTTTATTATTCTGTCTAAATTTTAAGATTATGATAAGAATTACATCACCATATGTCCTTTGTATTCTTCCACATTCACAGCTTCCGTTTTCAGGAATTATTCTTACTTATATATTTGTGTATGTTCACTCCTCTGTTTTCCAAATAGATAAATATAATATGCTCAGTCTATATAATGTTACTTATGTGTTTACAAGATGTCCACTTGTTATTGAATAAACAATTACTCTGCTCCTCCGTTGAAAGATGATATATCCCAAACTTCATGTTAATTAGTTGCATGTGAGTGAAATCTGAAAGGCTGAGGCCTCATGTTTCCCTAGGCTACTTTGGCATGCTTGTTGTTGTCATCCTTGTTCTACTGCTGTTGAAGTAGTCATATAGATGACACTTCGTGGGGGTAGCTTCTGACACTGATAGGAAACAGAATCTCATACCAAACATCATGGTCCTCTAGATCCTTCTATTTTTATGCCCTCTCTTACACAAGGTTCCCTGAACCTTAAGTATGGGAATGCTTATTCATATATCTATTGGGAATATACTTTACACCTCTGTGTTCTGAGTGATTGTGGTTTTGTGTAATGTTTCAGTATGTTGAAAACACTAGTTTGCTTTATGAGAGGTCAAGAATACACTTCTCTATGTTTATTAGCACAGAACTGTCTCTGTGTTGATGCTTTTGTTATGTTGTTGTTGTCATTTTTGTTGTTGCTGTTGATATTGTTAGCTGATATCCTGTCAGTTATTTGTACTACATATCTAATCACTGGTTCTGAGTAGTTAGCTAGATTTTTTTCTATAACTCTAGACCTATAAAATACCTTTAAGACTGAAATGACGATACCTCCTGTATTGATCTATTTATCCCAGGATTCATTTAAGAATCTACAGTCTTTTCAGGTTCCATGTGAAAATCAGAAGCCATATGCATTCCTATTTCTGTGAAGAATGTCATGTCTTTTTTTTTTAATTTGGCATTGTCTTATATCTGTGAAGTGTTTCTTTCAAGATGATCACTTCCATACTATTAATTCTTCCATTCTTTGATTATTAAATGTCTTTCCAGTTTATAGGAATTTTTCCTCAAATGTTCTTCTGAGATTTGAAGTCTACTTTCTTTTCTTTTTTTTGTTATGTTTAACCCAACATTTTTTTTTCTTTGATGCTATTTCAATTGGGATTCTGCTCATGATAGCTTTCTAAGTTGGCTTTGTTGGTAGTATATAGAAAAGCTTTTAATTTTTGAAACTGATACTTTCCTTGTCAGGCTGATGAAATTTTGACTCTACTTCATGTGTTTGGGTACAATTTGGGTATGCCTTAGGTATAAGATCATGTCATCTGAAAATGGGGTTAATTTAGATTTATCTTTTCATAGGTGCATGATTTTAATGTCCTTCAGTTTCTGTATCGCTCACTGTAATGTATCCAACTCGACATTATAAAGGAGTTGGGAGAGTGGGTACCCTGTCTTCTTCAAGATTTTAGTGGGTTTCCTCGTAGGTTTTCTACATATGGGCTGTGTATTGACAGTATGTTGTCAGAGACAGCTTTTAGTATTATGACGTATATTTCCTCCATTCCCACTATCTTTTAAATTTAATTTTGAAAGTATGAGGCATTCTATCAAAGGCTTTTTCTTGAAATACTGAACTAATGACGACTTTATTGCCTTAATTATATAGTATGATTAATCATATTTATAGAATTGTGTGTGTTGAACCAAGCCTGTACCTCTGGAATAAAGTCACCTTAATTATTGTGGATGGTATGCTTAATATAAATGTGTATTCATTTTTCTAGTACTTTGTAATGTTTTCTGCCTTTTTTATCACCAGTTACGTTTTACTCCATGTGCATGTATGTGTGCACACATATGAATATATGCATGTGTGTGTGCTGATTGGGTTTAAATTAATACTGGCTATATATAACATGGGAGCGATCCTTTACATTCTATGATGTAAAATATGTCAACAGAGTTTTGTTGTAATTCTTCTTTGAAGGACTTTCGGTAAGACAGATGTTAGGATCCTACCCACTGATTTTGATCACAGCTGAATCAGTTTTCACTTCCACCAACCAGGGCCAAGTGCAGCCATTTCCCCCTCTGATTTTGATCATGGCTGAATCATTTTTCACTCCCACCAACCAGGACCAAGTACAGCCCTATCCCTGCATCATAGACAAAATCTCTAAGGAGATTCGGTTTTATTTCCCTGATGGCTAAAGACATTGAACACTTTGAAGTGTGTCTCAGACATTTATGCTTCACTCTCTGAGAACATGAGTTTTAGTTTTATAATACATGTTTTGATATGGAGTCGTATGTTTTCTTGGTGTTAATTTTGCTGAGGAGATAGAAAGATGAGGATTCCTGCAGTGTAAACTTGTAAAACTGACACCTTTGGGAGGCTTCAGGCTGTTATAAGAACATATCTGGAGGAACAATGCATTCTGCAATTTGATGAAGGAAGATAATTCCTGGTCACCATGAGAGTACTACTAAATAAGATCAGTACTTAAATCATCTCTAGTAGTAGTGATTAAGAAAGTACCATTCAGAATATACATAGAAATTATAATAGTTGGTGAAAAGAACAATGATAGTGAATATGTTTGTGGAACCAAGGATGATTTACTTTCTACAGCTCAAGGTGTAAGTTCAACTAATCACCTCTGAGTTACCTCTCAGATTGGGCAAGCTTTACCCATGTTAGCATGATGTGAATGGTGAGCTTTAGGACTTCTATGCTATTTGAAGTCTTGGCAGCTTAGAAAGCCACTTCTGATAGGAAAAGATGTAGCCATATTCCCTTTACCTCTAAAATGAGACTTATAGGTAATAAGTAACTGAAGCATACAAGGACAGCACTGGGTACAAATGCATATTAGAAACTCAAAATGGGGGGGCTGGAGAGATGGCTCAGTGGTTAAGAGCGTTGCCTGTTCTTCCAAAGGTCCTGAGTTCAATTCCAAGCAACCACATGGTGGCTCACAACCATCTGTAATGAGGTCTGGTGCCCTGCAGACATACACACAGACAGAATATTGTATACACAATAAATAAATAAATTAAAAAAAAGGAACTCAAAATGGACACAATTGGGTATAAATTTCTGTGTCCTCCTCTTCTTTCTTAATACACACACATATTCACACATATGTTGAAATGAATTTGTATATCCATGAAGAAGTTGGAGAAATTGCAAGAAGAGGACACAGGAATAGCACTGATTAGTAGTAGAACGAAGGCGATGTGATGTAAATGTACACTGAATACACCAAATTTGCAGAAGACATTGGTCAATTATTCTTTCTAAAGTAACGTTGTTTTACCAGGCATACAATGAAAGTTTAAATAACAGGATTTTTCACAGAAAAAAAACTGTCCTTGTTTCTTATTCCCATATCTCTTGTTTATGGATATTGAATGCACTTTGCTTTCTTTATATCTTCAGACTTCATTAAACTGTATGTAACAAGATTGTCTAATATATTTTGTTTTTCCTTGTTCCAAGCCCTAAAAGAAGATTGCCGCTGCCTTTTCTAATTTGATAACTAACTACATCCTAAGTAATTGTTGCAATACAAAGAGAAAATTGTAACCAGCACATGCATATATGTAGGGCATGGTACCTATGGAATATCATTCTTATGAAATTATTCTTCAAATGTAACTGAGTCATATGTACACTATCAAAGCATATCCTGATTCATTTGCTTACTGATTTCATTTAACAAAAGATGATCTCCTCAGATAGACTTTTGAAAACATATTTCATCCTCTCTTTTAGATAATGTGTAACATGGAGGCAGACCCAAAGAGTTTTTTTCTGTGAAATCTTTTAAGTGTTAGGACTGTTCAACCGCAAATCATAATTTTAAGCTGAAAGTAAACATGAAGCACAACATAAAATTTATTTCTTCAGTGTTCTTAATCAGAGATCTCCAGTAATTATCACATTTCTATTTAATTAGATATGATTTAGTAATACTGGTATCATCTGCTACACCAGAGTGGTTATTTTATTAGTTTAGTGAATATTTATGTGCTTATTGAATGAGATCCTTTTCACAACGTCTTTAATGCTTCTTGAAACACTTTATTTAATCATTCAAAAATATGAAGACCTTATAAATCATAAGAAGGGAAAGAAATACAAGTCAGGAATTTGGTGTATGCTGTTCTGACTTCACAGGCAAAAAGACAATTCATTTAAAAGAAATGGTGATTTATATATGACATTAATTCCATGGTCCAGAAGATATGATGTATCATTCTATTCCTTCTGTCATCTGTGCAGACATAAAAGCAAAAATTAAAACATGATTGAACAGACAGGAAAGATTTCATCATTTAGAGTTCATGGATGCAAAAATAAATATAAGAATATAATGAGTATACACAAATGATGGTACACAAACAGTTCCTATCCTAGAAATCACCAATACCTTGTACTTTGGAAACTATAGAAGCACTGTCAACAGAAAATAATGATATTCTGTGCCCCTACATGAAAATATATATTGAGAGGTTTCAAGGAATATACTGAAAATATCAACATCATTTTACCATATCTGTGACAAATAATCCTCCACAATCATAAGCAATATAAGATTTTTACAAATAACAAGGCACACTCTCTTGATGAAGTATTCCTCAATATAAACATATTAGCAATTGTGAATTAGATAAAATTCTTCATATTTTTATAAATAAAATATTTTATCATTCATTTCTTTCTCTGTAATATTTTCTCTTTAAAGAACATATGATATCCAGTCTTGATTTTGCTAATTTTCAGTTCACTTTTTCCTTGGTGACATACTTATATCTAATTTTTATGTAATAAGCACAAATCATGGCTTCTGTTTCTACTCACCTCCAGAAAGTCATTATTCAGGACAAATATCTGCAAGAGAATATAAATGGGGTAAGGATTGACAGAAACATTTTCATAGTAATATGATAACAGATCCCCAAGGATTATTTCTGGAAAGAGCAACTGAAAGATTGCATACGAATCCATATAATCTGAATCAGGGATCTTACTGAGTAGATATATAGGTAGGTAGGTAGATAGATAGATAGATAGATAGATAGATAGATAGATAGATAGATAGATAGAGATAGTTAGATTCATTATGTATATATATACATTATGTATATGTATATATTCATACATGAATTTATAAGAGAGAGAGAGAGAGAGAGAGAGAGAGAGAGAGAGAGAGAGAGAGAGAGAGAGAGATTCTGTGGCCAAAATAATATTTATTGGGGTTACCTGTAGCCAGAACGTGTCTAATGTTTTCTTCTGGAATGTTTCGTTCCTTAGCAAATTCTACAAGTTTTTCATATTCTTCAGGAGTCAAAGGTTTACCTTTTCCTAGAGTTTATTGAAGACAATGTCAAAGACATGTTCAAAAAATATGGAGAAATTATATTACTTCTTTAGTACCCCTGCAACATATGCAATACAAAGTCCCAACTGCTTCAAATTGATCTATCCTGGTGGATCATTTCAAACAGTGGTAATTTTCCCCAGTTTTCATTTGCAGTGTTTCATGATGTATGCAAAAATAAAGCAGCTTCTCTAGGGAATTCTCACATCTCAATCCTATGTATTTTCAAAAATATAACACTAAAGAATCATGGATGCTTATCAATGGCACCTCCAGATTTCTCCTGAGTCTATACTCTAGAGTTCATGATTTCTTTAGTACACACTTGATCAAATGACACTCCAGATATTTTAAATTTCAGACAAATAATATTTGGTCTTTTCTTTCTAGTAAGGAAACATGAACATAAACACTTCCAATAACATTCACCATCACCAATACCCTTCAATGACCATGCAACTCAAATTACAAAACAAGGTAAAAGTTGGTCCACACAACAATCCTATTGTCATTTAGTGGAGAGGAGTTTGGAAACACCACGATACTGTTTGGAGTGTGAATCTGACTTAATCTCTATTTTCAGGGTGATACTTCTCTTACTACATCAGAAAACCCACTACCATTCTTACCAACAACAAAAATGAGGTTAGTTGTCCGGCCAGCTCTATCCACATTCTTACTGGTAAAGACTATGTGCTCTGGTGTTGCATGCACAGGTACAAATATGTTGTCACCTTCAACTGTAATAACAGAAATATTTCAAACTCAGTGCCACTCATTTTTCTACTTTGTTTGACATCACCTGTTGACTAGACATCACCTGTTGACTCAACATTAATATTGATCCTGACTGTAGCAATCATCTCTGATTCACTATCATATAACACATGTAGGCAAAGGTATTCTTGTAGTCATTCATTTTGTACATCCAATCATAATATGAGAACCAATCATTTCCACTCTTTAAACCTGATAGTAAATCCAAGGTTCATACACATTCCCTTTTTTTCTGAATTCCTTGTGTCAAGACCTGTTGGATCACTCTGTTGGGTAATCCTTCCCCTTTCAACCAGATCCAAAAGGACACTTGTCAGTTTTCTGAAACTGTAAAACTTTGGTGTCATACCATAGTAACACTTGGTGGGAGAATTGATACATATGATAAAAAGGACATACTAATTAGAAATCTGCACAAAAGTTTTATTCTTGTAAGATTATGGATAGAAAAGATGTAAAAATCAACATTTTAAGTTTACCAGACATTCATATTGTGTGTGTTCTCTCTGTGTGTAAGAGTATTTGTTTGTATTCTCTCTCTGTCTCTCATCATCTCTCTCTCTCTCCTCTCTCTCTCTCTCTCTCTCTCTCTCTCTCTGTATGTGTGTGTAAGTGTCTGTGTGTGTGTGTGTGTGTGTGTGTGTGGTATTTTCTCTTAAAGACATTTATTAAATTATAAAGTTGTTCATGGAAAAATAAAAGGAATTTATTATCTAGTAAATTTATATTACTTGACTACTTTATAATGGTCATAGAAACTTAGGAAATCAATAAACTTGGCAGAAAAATGTGCCCTCCCTTCATTCAAGATCTAACCAAAGATAATCCTATGCATAATTCAGTTGAATATTTTTACTATTATTTTAGCAATTTTTACAAAATTGAAGGAGTCTGTCTGAATTTTTTAAACAGATTTTCTCTAACTGCTTTTCAAAATTGAAGTTTATCATTTAGTGATCTAAATGTTATGATTGTTACAAAGTAATAGAATAGGAAACTTTAAAATAGGACCATTAATTTAAAGTTTCACTGAATCTAGAATGACAGTTCAGGCCTGTAATATAAGTGCTTGTCAGCCTGAGGCAAGAAGTTTTCAATGATGGTTGAGGCCACTGAGACCTATCAGTGAGTATCAGGCCTGTCCGATGACAAACAGAGATATTGTATGAAAGCAGCATTATTTGCCATAGCCAGAACCTAGAAACAACGTAATTACCCCTTTTCAGAAGAATGGATAAGAATCATATAGTACATTTATACAATGGAGTACTACACAGCAGGGAAAATGATATCTTGAAATTTGCAGGCAAATAAATGCATCTAGAAAATATCGTATTGAGTGAGGTAACCCAGACCCAGAAAAACAAATATCATATGTACTCAATCATAAGTGCTTTTTATACATAAGGCAAAGAAAAACTACCCTACAATTCACAATCCCATAAATCCTAGACAACAAAGAGGACCGACCCTAAGAGAGACTGGCATGGATACAATCTACGTGGGATGTACAAAAAGACAAGATCTCCTGAGTAAATTGGGAGCATGGACAACATAGGAGAGGGTAGAAGGGGTTGGGATAGGAAGGGAGGGGAGCAGAGAAAAATATATAGCCTAATAATATCAAATTTAACAAAAGAAAGGACACTGAATATTATATAGAAATAAATTTTCATGCAGGAAACTATTTGGAGACATTTTGTTAGCATCACTACTTGCATCTTCAGGTTCAGTGTTCTTCTCCATGTAAACTTCAGACGACCTACACTGGACTCTGACTTTGTTGGTTGGAAGAACTGATGAACTTCCAAGTAACTAATATTGTTCTAGGTCCATGTACCTATGAGTACCTTAAATGTCAGCATGAATGTGCTCTCTCAAAATGCTTCTGTTCGTAGAGGAAGCTCCCAGATCCCATACTTACACTGGGTTTTGTATTTGCCATCTTCTTGCATATACCCAATGACTTTGGTCTCTGAACATTGGCCATTCGCACTAAAAATCGAACAGAGGATCCATGGTTTATACTTTATAACCTTTAATTCAGAATTAAATATCTTTTAGTATTATAATGAACTTGACGATATAATAAAATCTATGAACAGTGTACAGAGCTGTAACAGAAGTACCTATGCTTATCTCACTTCTCTTAATTCTTGTTTAGAAAATATCATCCTGTTTGTAATCATACACATGACTTCCTTTATTTGTGACAATTTTACGAAGTACTATGAACGCTCTGACGGCTTTCTTATTCAAATTTCACTATTCACTGAGCATGGATTTCAATATCTTAATTCTCATGTTCTAATCCAGTGATAACATGTACATAGTTTTATATGCATGTGTTTTAAGTGATTTAATTGATAACCTAAAGCTTACATTCACAGCTAGAGGAAAGAAATGGTTGTAAGCTTTATAAGTTCTTATGCTTTTATGCAACCTTTCAATGAACATAATCATCTAAATGGCAAAAAGTGCCTTTGAAACTAAAGCATCAAAGAAAGGGGTTTGCAAATTAGATTTATCTAACTTGTTTGTGAAAGACTTTTTATGATGTCATTGACTAAATAATATAACATATATGACTATGAACCAAATGTTCACACTTCAACTTACTAGAAATGAGATTCTTAGAGTCTCTTGCATCTAATATTAGAGCACAAAATTCAACCACAGTCCTCCAACCAAAAGGATTTCTAAGGAAACACTCAGGGAATTGAAGACAGTATCAAACATTCATGTAATACCCAGAGCTAACCCATCTCGGAATAAAATAATCACATTGCCAAAGATGAGGTCTTAAATTTCATGACCAGGAACAGAACATTCCCCTGGAAGTTTGACAATATAAATGCTGTGAAGTGGAAATATTCTACTCAGTTTACATAGATGACAATTTGCTTACTTGACATAAAATCTGACTCCCATTTGATTACATGCTTCACTACAAGTAAGTTCACGAACATAGATTCTCAGAGGTCCTTCTTCATCTATCTTGTCAACATTGTCAGCAGCGATGGCAGTGGTAACCCACTTTCCTTCAAGCTGAAAAAAACAACCAAGTCCCTGGGAATGTGAGTTGGTACTCGCATCTCTTATCTCAATCTTTAGAAATACATAAGCTAACTAGAAATATAAAATAAAAATATTATGTTTATTAGTTAAAAATTATGCTTCTAGGAATGTAGCATAACACAGGGTAATACGATGACCCAATTTACATAGCATTTGGTACCAGTGACCTTTTGGAACTACTCCTGTGCTGGCCTCTTAAGCTCTGAAATTCAACCCATTGTATCCTTCTTTCAATTGTTTCATCTTAGAAAAATCTTATTTACAAAGTGCACATGTGTGAAAGCCAGAAAGGTTATTTCATGAATATGGACTTGCACGGACAAACTGAATGAAACATCACATCCACAGAAATATGCTGTTGAAGAACATCAAACCTGTTCACAGACCAAATGAATTTACCTCAGCATGAGCATGAGCCAGACCAAATGCCAAAGCCAGCAGCAGAAACTTCACCATGGTGGTACCTGCCTTTATCTTCGGTAGAAGCTCAGATTAAGATATTGCTGTGAAGGAACTGAACTGACAAACCTTTTTATACAGTTAGTTAGAGGGAGTTTCATGGAATCAACCAATGGTTCTGTGCCACAACAACCTGCATCTGTCCACTATTTCCTTTTTGGCCCTGCTGAATGGCATATTATCTCATATCACTCAACTAATAAGATTAGGCTAAAGGTCGGGTTCTGTTGGGATGACGAATTGAGTGTTCCTGTCAGAAAGAAAGAACTATCCTTGTGAGAGCATTAAAGCAATTGTTTTGACTCCACAACTGTACTGGTGGGTAAATGTCAATATCCATATGCAGATGTTGTATGTGATTCATCTAATCAATGCTGCTTTTTAAAATACATTCTGAATCTAAGCATAACATTGTGCAGTTAAATGAATTTAAAACTGTGGCCTGAGAAATATGAGTCAAAACAATCACATCCTTAGAAGATAAGATGATAAAACTAAAGAAGGTTTTCCTATACGGATACTGATATATCCTGTGCTACCTTTAAGTCTTCTACTATATTGACTACTTTATTCTTCCAGCACATGGAATTCAAAGGCTATGGTACAGAACCACAAGAGATAATCACCAAAAATTAACTGTATAAATTATAGAAAATAAATGCTACTAGCTGTCCACTGGGAATAAATACAGGTCTCATTTATAAAAAGACACCAAATCATTATTTGTTTCTGCTGTGTAATACTCCACTGTGTAAATGAACCACATATTCTTTACCCATTCTTTAGTCAAAGGGCATTTAGGCTGTTTCCAGGTTTTGGCTATGACAAAAATGTGCTATGAACATAGCTGAGCACATATCTTTGTTGTTTGATTAAGCATTCTTTGGGTATATACCCAAAAATTGCTATTGTTGAGTCTTGATGTAATTTGTTTCCTAATTTTCTGAGAAATAACCATACTGATATCAAAAGTGGCTGTAGCAGTTTAAATTCACACCAACAATGGAGGAATGTTCCCATTACCCAACATCCTCTCCAGCATAAGTTGTCATTAGTGTTTTTTTTTTTTTATTTTGGCCATTGTTACAGGTGGAAGATGGAATCTCAGAGTCATTTTAATTTGCATTTCTCTGATGACTAAGTATGTTGAGCACTTCATAAGTGTTTCTCAGCCATTTTAAATTCCTCTGTTGAAAGTTCTCTGTTTAGGTCTGTATTCCATTTTTAAATGGGATTATTCGTTCTTTTGATGACCAATTTATTGAGTTCTTTGTGTATATTTGAGGCCAGCCCTCTGTCCTATGTGGAGTTTGTGACAATCTCTTCCCATTTTGCAGGCTGCCGTTTTGTCTTGTTGACCTTGTCCTTTGCTTTAAAGAAGTTTCTCAGATTCAGGAGGTCCCATTTATTAATTTTTTTTTCTCTTAGTGTCTGTACTGCTGGGGTTACATTTAGGAAGCGCTCTCCTGTGTCAGTGCGTTCAAGTGTACTTCCCACATTCACCTCTATGGGATTCAGTATGGATAGTTTTATCCCTTTGGGGTTGAGTTGTGTGCATGGCTGTAGGAGCAGGTCCCAAGTGGCTTACACCCGAATTAATCACACCGAAACTATGTTGTTTAAAACACTGCTTGGTGCATTAGCTCTAGCTTCTTATTGGCTAACTCTTACATTAACTTTACCCACTTCTAGTAACCTGTGGATCACCACTTAGCAGAGGCTTACTGGGGAAAATTCCAAGCTTCTGTCTCTGGAGGCTCCATGGCATTCCTCTGACTCTGCCTTCTACCTCCAAGAATTCAGTTCTGCCTTTTTGCTGGGATTTTGATTGAAATTGCATTGAATCTGTCGAATGCTTTAGGTAAGATTGCCATTTTTACTATGTTAATTCTATCTGCACATAAACATGAAAGATATTTTCATTTTCTGGTGTCTTCTTCAATTTCCTACTTCAGAGATTTAAAGTTTTTGTCATGCAGGCCTTCCACTTGTTTGGTTATAGTTGCTCCAAGATATTTTATGCTATTTGTAGCTATTGTGAATGGTGACACTTTTCTGACTTATTTTCTCAGTCCATTTATCTTCTGTGTAAATTAGGGCTACTGATTTTTTTAACTTAATCTTGTATCCTGCTACATTGCTGAAGGTGTTTATGAGTTGTAGAAGGTTCTTGGTAGACTTCTCGAGTCCCTTACGTAGACTATCCTGTCATTAGTAAATAGTGAGAGTTTGACTACTGCTTTTCTGATTTGTATCCTCTTGATCTTTTGTTGTCTTATTGTTCTAGTTAGAACCTCAATTACCATATTGAATAGACATGAAGAGAGAAGACAACATTGTCTTGTTTCTGATTTCAATGGTAACATTTTGAGTTTCCCTCTATTTAGTTTGTGTTGGCTGTTGGATTGATGTATATTATTTATTTATTTTTATTTATTATGTTTCGGTATATTCCTTGTATCCTGTTCTCTCCAAGACCTTTTTCATGAAGAGATGTTGAATTTTGTGGAAGGCTTTTTCAGCATCTAATGAGATGATCATGTGGTTTTTATTCAGTTGGGTTACATGTTGGATTACATTGACAGATTTTCATATGTTGAACCATCCCTGCTTTTCTGGGATGAAGCCTTCTTGGTCATGGGTGAATAATTTTTCTGATGTGTTCTTTGTCTTGTTTTGCCAGTATTTTATTGAGTATTTTTGCATCAGTGTTCATGATTGAGACTGGTCTGTAATTCTCTTTCTTAGTAATGTCCTGGTGTCATTTTGGGTATCAGAGTAATCATAGCCTTATAAAAGAGTTTGGCAATGTTACTTCTGTTTTCATTGTGTGGAACAATTTGAGAGTGTTGGTATTAGGTTTTCTTTGGCAAACTTGTTGATATCTGCACTGGAACCATCCGACCATGTGCTGTTTTTGGTTGGGAGAACTTTGATGACTGTTTCTATTTCTTTAGCAATTATAGGTCTATTTAATTTGCTTGTCTGGTCTTGATTTAATTTTGGTAAGTAATATTTATCCAGATATTTGTCCATTATCTTTTTTTTTCCAATTTGGGGCAGTACATGTTTTCAAAGTATGACCTTATAATTCTCTGGATTTCCTCCATGTCTGTTATTATATCTCCATTTTCCTTTCTGATCTTATTAATTTGGATATTCTCTCTATACCTTTTGGATAGTTTGGATAAAGGTTTGTCTATTTTGTTGATTTTCTCTTAGAGCCAACACTTTGTCTCATTGATTATTTGTATTGTTTCCTTTGTCTCTATTTTGTGATTTCAGCTCTCAATTTGATTATTTCCTGCCAACTAGTCCTCTTGGAATAGTTTGCTTCTTTTTGATCTTGAGCTTTCAGGTGTCCTGTAAACTCACTTCTGTGGGATTTTTCCTGCTTCTTCATGTAGGCATTTCGTGTTATGAACTTTCCACGTAACTCTACTTTCACTGTATCCTATAAATTTGAGTATGTTGTTTGGTGACTTTCATTGAATTTTAGGAAGTATTTAATTTCTTCCTTTATTTCTTCCTTGACCCACTGACAATTCCGGTGAGCATTGTTTAATTTCTGTGCGTTTGCAGGATTTTTGAATCCAGTGTTGCTGTTGAATTCTAATTTTAAGTGATGGTCATCTGATAAGATACATGGTCTTATTCCAATATTTTTTTTTATCTCTTGAGGTTTTCTTTGTTACCTAGTATGTGGTCAATTTTTGAGAAGGTTTCATGAGTTTCTGAGAAGAAGGTATACTATTGTATGTTTGAATGGAATGTTCTATAGGTATCTGCTAAGTCCATTTGAGTTATAACATGTTCGTTCCTTTATTTCTTTGTTAATTTTTTTTCTGATAGACCTGTCCAGTGGTGGAATGGGGTGTCAAAGTCTCCCACTTTAGTGTGTTGGTTTTGTTTTGTGACTTACACCTTAGTACTGTTTCTTTTACATATGAGGGTACCCTCGTATTTGGGGCATAGATGTTTAGTATTCGGATTTCCTCTTGATGGATTTTTTTCCTGTAACTAATATGAAATGTCCTTCTTTGTCTCTTTTATTTTAGTCTGAAGTCTATTTTGTTAGATATTAGAATAGCTACATCAGATTGTTCCTTATTTCCATGTAACTAGATTTTTTTCCCCCAAATCCTTTATTCTGAGGCAATGTCTGACTTTGAGGTTGAGGTGGGTTTCTTGTATGCTGCAGAAGGATGGATTGTCTTTTCATATCCCATCTGCTAACCTGTATCTTTTTATAAGTGAGTTGAGTCCATATATATTGTGGGATATTAATGACCAGTG
The DNA here is from genome assembly GCA_963919715.1 of Microtus obscurus. Lineage (NCBI taxonomy): Eukaryota > Metazoa > Chordata > Mammalia > Rodentia > Cricetidae > Microtus > Microtus obscurus. The sequence continues at coordinate 58,045 of CAWTZC010002322.1, read as the reverse complement.
ATTGCTGGTTACTTTTTTTTTAATTTTCATTGTTGGCGATGTTATTGTGTGTGTTTTCCCCTTCTTTGGGGTTTGTTTTTGTGGATTCATCTATTGACTGTGTTTTATGGTTGTAGCTAACGTCCTTGGGTTGGAGTTTTCCTTCTAGTATTTTGTGTAGTGCTGGGTTTGTGGCTAGGTAATGGTTAAATTTGGTTCTTTCATGGACTATCTTGTATTGTCTGTGTATGTTGATTATAAATCTTCCTGGACATAGTAGTCTGGGGTGGCATACATGATCTCTTAATGTCTGTCTCTTAACTCTTGACCAGGACATTCTGGCTTTCATTGAGAAATCAGATGGAATTGTGATAGGTCTGCCTTCATATGTTACTTGGCCTTTTCCTTTGCATCTCTTAATATTCTTCCTTTATTCTGCATGCTTAGTGTTTTGATTATGATGTGTAAGGGGATTCTTTTTATATCTAGTCTATTTGGTGTTCTGTATGCTTGTGTACCTTCATAGGCATATCTTTCTTTGGGCTGGGAAAATTTTCTTCTATGATTTTGTTGAATATATTTTCTGTGATTTTCAGTTGGACTGCTCCTTCTTCTATCCTTACTATTCTTAAGTTTGGTCTTTTCATGGTGTCTCATATTTCTTGTTAAGCTTTTGTAAGATTTAATGTTTACCTTGATCGATGAGTCTATTTCTTCTATAATACATTCAGTGCTTGAGATTCTCTCTTCCATTTCTTGTGTTCTGCTGTTTATGTTTCCATTTGTGGTTCCTGATCATTTTCTCATAATTTTCATTTTTATAATTGCCTGGGTTTGTGTTTTCCTTATCTTTTCTATTTCCATTTTCAAGTCTTGAATCATTTGTTTCATCTCTTTGATTACTTTTTACTTGGTTTTCATTAAGAGATTTCTTGATTTCTTCCAATTCTTTGTTTTTCATTTCCTCCGTTTCTTTGAGGGAATTTCTCAATTCTTCTTTAAGGGCTGAAAACATTCTTCTAAAGTTATATTTTAGGATGTTTTCTTCTGCTTCATCGACATTTGTGTGTTCAACTCTTGCTGTTATAGGGCCAGTAGTTTTTGTTGGTGTTGAGTGTTGTCTATTCATCTTTTCCTGATTGATGTGCCTGGGCTGTTTCTCTGGTGATCAATCTTTCAGGTGTCAGTAGATCAAACGCTCAGATGGTAGCTCCTCATGGTACAGTCAGTGCCATGATTCCTGTCACCCAGTGGTGAGTTGGTGTTCCCAGAATTTGTCCAGCCTTCCTGGAAGTCACTCTGAAATCCTGGGGGTCATTTGGGCCTGTTCCAAAGGAGATTGCTTGCTTGGGGCTGCTCCCACTGAGGTTGCTGCCTTGGGCCTGCTCTAACAGAGGTTGCTAGCTCAAGCCTGCTCCTCTAGAGGTTGCTACCTCAGGCCTGCTCTCAGGCATGTTCTCGCTGACTCAAGCCCAGTCCACAGAGGTCTCTGACTTGGGCTTATGGCTCCCTTTCACCTGCTCCTGTGGAGATCGCTTCCTTGGCCCTGCTCCAGCTTTAGTCACAGGCTCAGACCTGTTCCTCAGGTGTCCCTGGCTTGGGCCTACTTCCACGGAGGTCATTGAATTGGATCTGCTCCATCAGGGTCCCTGGCTTGTGTCAAATCCCGCAGAAGTCTCTGATGTTGGCCTGATCACTCAGCGGTTGCTCCCTTGTACCTGTTCTGTGGAAGTCATTGCGTCAGGCCTGCTCTGGTGGAGGATGCTGGATCAGTCCTGTTCTGATGGAGGTTGCTGGCTCAGGTCTACTCCAACAGAGGTTGCTGGCTCAGGTCTATTCCCACAGATGTCCCTGTCTTGGGCCTGCTCACTCAGAGGTCCCTGACTTGCGCCCAGTCATGCAGAGGTCTCTAGCTGGGCCTGCTCTCTCAGTGGTTGCTCCCTTCTACCTGCTCCTGTGGAGGTTGCTGCCTCAGTCCTGCTCCATTGGAAGTCACTGACTCAGGCCTGCTGTTGTGGAGGTTGTAGGCTCAGGATTTAATATTTTCTATAATGTTTGGATTCTTAATATTTTGAAATAATGTAAGCAATAATAAAAACAAAATATATGCTCAATTACATTAATTGAAACTGGTTAACAAAACATTGCTACAATTTATTTTTACTTGCTCACAGGGAAATATATGAAGATAAGGTTATGACTTGTGTTTTAGAGATTGGATCATCATTCACATCCAAATACATGCTTCTCTTCAAGTTTAGAAAAGCATAGATTATGAAATTCATATGAGAATATTTCTCAAAAATGGCTGACTATTGGAAAAGTATTAGTAGAGGGTTAATTCACTTTTAGTATTCATGTGTTTTTTTCCTGTTATCAGTGAATTAAAGTAAGTGAAGAAATCCATTTACATTCTTAATTCAAATTGATGATATGCTTTTCTGTTTATTGACCTTTTCAAACCATATAGATCACTCATTTACTACTGTTTCTTAATAACTTTCCTACAGACTTCCTTGACATGATGGTCAAAATCAATACTGACAGAAAAAAGAATGTGTTAGAAATATCTTTGCCCATAAATCTCTCCTGTTCTATTGATACTATCCTCCACATCCTACACTATTTTCATGGCAGTATGGAAAACTTTCAGTTTTGTGAGGGTACCGTTGCCAATAATTTGCCTCCATTCTTTGACAAATGGTATCCTGTTTGGAAAATCCTGACTGACACCTACAACTTGTAAGATATTGCCTATGATTTCTTTCATTTTTTCGCCTATGTTTTCTTCTAGTGTTTCTACTGTTTCAGGATTCAGATTGTGATCTTTGATCCTCATGTATATATTTTTTGTGCAAAGTGTTAGATTGGATTGAATTTCATTGTACTGCAAGTAGATACCCAATTTTCTCAGCGGATTTCCTTGAAGATGCAGCCTTTTCTCCAATGTAGGTGTTTTCCCTTTTTTTAATTGAGTTTTCTTGAGCTCGACATTTTTCTCTGCTCCCTTCCCTGCCACTCCCCTCCCCTTCAACCCTCTCCCAAGGTCCCCATGCTCCTAACTTACTAAGGAGATCTTGTCTTTTTCTATTTCCAATATAGCTTAGATCTATGTATGTCTCTCAGTATCCTCATTGTTGTCTACGTTCTCTGGGATTGTATTTTGTGGGCTGTTTTTCTATACTTTATATTAAAAAAGCACTTATGACTGAGTACATGTGATAATTGTCTTTCGGTGTCTGAGTTACCTCACTCAAAATGATGTTTTCTAAGTCCATCGATTTTCCTGTAAAAGTCAAGATGTCATTATATTTTTTTCTGCTGTATACTACTCCATTGTGTAAATATACCACATTTTCCTTAACCATTCTTTGGTCTAGTGTAGGCCCCTATTTCTATATGGTATGGCAGCCAGGCTATAAAGTCATAGTCAGTATTTACAGTGGTCCAGCTACCTTCCAGACAGGCTGTTGCTAACCTAACAAAAGGTCAGGATGTTGTTTATTTGTAATTTGAAGGATGCCTGATAGAGATGTTGATTTAAGCACACATGCCAGGTGGCATATAGAGCAGATAGGTAGATGTGGACGTGACTAAAAGCCATTCACCTGGTTACCTAGGATACAGAATGCTAATGCATTTACCCTTCAGTTTACATTTTGGTATAAAGACTGTTTGGAGAATAAAGCAGGAGGAATTCTTCAGGATCTGAACTCAAGACTTCATGAGGGACCATTGAGAATCCCCCCCCTCAATTAAAGCCATGGGAGTTATGTCTTTATTCCCATGCCTCCATGCCAGTCCAGAGAGGGAAAGATAGTTTATGTTGGGGTCTCGTCAATAGAAAGAATTTATGGTCAGGGCTAGCACTGGACCCCGGCCATCGAAGGACATTTAGGTTGTTTCCAGTTTCTGGCTCTGACAAACAATGCTGCTATGAACATAGTTGAGCACATGTACTTGTGGCATGATTGAGCATCCTTTGGGAATATACCCAAAAGTGGTATTATTGGGTCTTGAGAAGGCTGTTTCCCAATTTTCTGAGAAATTGCCACACTGACATCCAAAGAGGCTGTACCAGCATGCATTCCCACCAGCAATGCAGAAGTGTTCCCTTTTCCCCACAACCTCTCCAGCATAAGTTGACTGTATAAATAATAGAAGAAAATACCGTTAGATGTCCACTGGCAATAAATACAGGCATCATTAACTAAGGATGTTGAACATTTCTTTAACTGTCTTTCAGCCATTTTTTGATTCTTCTGTTTAGAGTTCTCTGTTTAAGACTGTACTCCATTTTTATTGGATTATTTGTTCTTTTGATGACCAATTTCTAGAGTTCTTTGTATATTTTGGAGATCAGACCTCTGTCTGATGTGGGGTTAGTGAAGATCTTTTCCCGTTCTGTAGGCTGTCATTTTGTCTTGTTGACTGTGTCCTTTGCTTTACAAAAGCTTTTCAGTTTCAGTAGGTCCCATTTATTAATTGTTTCTCTCAGTGTCTGTGCTGCTGTACTTATATTTAAGAAGTGGTGTCCTGTGCCATTGTGTTCAAATGTACTTCCCACTTTCTCTTCTACAAGGTTCAGTGTGGCTGGCTTTATGTTGAGGTCTTTTATCCAATTGGACTTGAGTTTTGTGCATGGTGATACATATGGGTCCATTCTTATTCTTGTACATGTTTACATACAGTTATGCCAGCACAATTTGTTAAATATGCTTTCTTTTTTCCATTTGATATTTTTTTGCTTCTTTGGTGTTTTGACATTTCTTAAGGTCAATATTGCTGTAGTAACGAGATACGTGTGCTATGATTTTTGCTTCAGGTCCCGAGCAGTGGGCATCGGGCAGCAGGTCCTGATAGCTGCCAGCCCTGGACAGGGCCCAGCCATGCAGGGGTGGGTTGGTCCTGGCTAGCCCGGTTTTGTGAGCAGGTGGCAGGTAGGAGGAACAGACACATCGTACAGAATAGAATTGAATATTCATTATGGAATGGGAAAGAAAAGGGGGGAAAGGGAGGTAAGAGAGAAGAGAGAGAGAGAAAGGGAAGAGAGAAGAGAGGACAGAGAGAGAGAGAGAGAAAGAAAAGGGAGCAGGAAGGGGAACAGAGCAAGAAGCCAAGATGGCGAGAGAAGGAGGGGCTGCAGGGAGTGGGCGTGGCTTGTCACTTAAAGTGATGAACAATCATAACAACTTAAATCTGGGTTTTCTACTTGATTCTATTGGTCTATACATTTATTTTTGTACCTGTACCATATGCAAGTTTTATTATTCTGTCTACATTTTAAGATCATGATAGAATTACATCATCATATGCTCTTGTGCTCTCTTCCATATTTAGAGATTCTTTTGCAGAAATTGTTCTTACTAACATATTTGTGTCTGCTTTTTCCTAAGTTTACCAAATAGATAAAGATGGCCTGCTCTGTCCATAAAATGTTAGTTGTGTGTTTACAAGCTGACCATTTGGTATTGAATAACCAATTACTCTACTCCTCCATGGAAAGATATCATCTCCCAGTCTTCATGTTCATTAGTTGCATGTGTGTGATATCTGTAGGGCTGAGGCCTTGTGATATTTCCCCGGTATCTACTTTGGCATCTATCTTGTTGTCTTCCTTGTTCTGCTGCTGTTGAGGCACTCATATAGATGACACTTTGTGGGGGTGGCTTCTGATACTGCTAGGATATAGAATCTCAGACCAAACATCATGGTCCTCTAGATCCTTCTATCTTTACGCCCTCTCGTATACAAGGTTCCCTGAACCTTAGGTATGGGAATGTTTTTATATATATATATATCTATTGGGACTAGGCTCCACATCTTTGCCTTCTGATTGATTGTGGTTTTTCTGCAATGGTCCAATGTATTGAAAACAGAAGTTTTTTTGTTTTTTGTTTTTTTTTTTTTTTTCCATGAGAGGTGAAGAATGTAATTTTCTGCGGGTATAAGCGCATAATTTTTTTCTGTGTGTGTATGTGTGTGTGCATGTATGTATTTTGTTGGTTTTGCCCTTTGGCTGCTGCTATTGTTAGGGGCTATACTGCTTTAGGAAAGTAGCAGTTATTTCACCATACATCACATCACTGGTCCTGAGTAGTTAGCTAGGTTTTTCTTGCAAGATTATCACTTACACAATATTAATTCAATCATTCTATGATTATTAAATTCCTTTTTATTTTATACGATTTCTCTTTTAACTTTCTCCTGACATTAGAAATTTAGCTTCTTCTTGCTGTTTATGCATAACCCACAATTTTTTCTCTTTTTTTCATGCTATTGTAAATGGAATTCTGTCTATGACATTTTTCTAAGGTGATTTTGCTGTTGTTATATAGGAAGGCTGTTGATTTTTGTAATCTGATTATTTCCTTATAATGCTGCTGACTATGGTGATTCTACTACATGTGTTCTGGTACAATTTAGACATGTGTTACCATGTCATCTGAAAATGGCAATGATATAAATTCATCTTTTCATAAGTGTGTGATTATAATTTCCTTCACTTTCTGTATTGCTCACTGTAAGGCAACCAACACTTCATTGTAGGAGAATAGGGAAAACGGGCAGCTTGTCTTCTTGAAGATTTCAGTAGGTTTCCTTGCTAGTTTTCTACATAAATGATGCTGTTGACGGTATGTTTCTCAGATATAGCTTTTAATATTTTGAAGTATATTTCCTCCTTTCCTACTCTCTCTGGAAATGTTATCTTGAAAGGATGATGGATTTTATCAAAGGCTTTTTCTTCATCTATTGAATTAAACACATGCTTTGTTACCTTAAGTGCATTATATGATTTATTATATTTAAAAAATTCTGTGTTAAACCAAACCTGTACATATGTGCACAAATATATGCACTCATACATGAATGCATGCCTCTCTCCCTTTCTTCTTCTCTCTCCCTCTCTCTCTCTCTCTCTTTGTATGTGTGTGTTCTTTGATGCAAATTAAATTAACACTGGCTATATATAACATATTTTGGGGCGATTCTTTATATTCTACATTTTTTGTATCATTACTAATTATAATTCAAACCCACATGGGCACTGGGATGCTTCAGTTAAGAAAAGTGCTTCCCTCCAAAGTATGACTGAAGTTGAATTCTTTATATATTTTATTTTGAAAATAATCTTATTTTATATTCTAATCAGAGTTCGCTCTCCCTCTCATCCTTCCGTTTTCCCCATCAACTCTTCAGAGTGGTTGAGGCCATCCAAGGGGAGTCAACAATGTCTGCCACTTCACTTGAGACAAGACCAAGGCTCTCCCCCCTGTATCAAGCCTCAACAAGCTATCCCTTCATAAGGAATGGGATACAAGAGCCAGGTCATGCACCACGGATGAATACTGGCTCAACAGTTATTGGTCCCACAGACTGCTAAAGCCACACAACTGTCACACACATTCAGAGGCCCTAGTTGGTTTCATGCAGATTACCCAGCTGTCAGTCTCACTATCTCAGGTCAGTTGTTTCTCTGAGTTTCCCCATCATGGTCTTTGTCCTTTGCTTGTAATATCACTCCTCCATCTCTATGGTTGGACTCCAGGAGTTCAGCCCAGTGCTTAGCTGTGGATCTCAGCATCTGCTTCCCTCAGTTACTAGATGAAGGTTATATGGAGATAATTAAGGTAGCCTTCAATCTTATTACATGGGGAGGACATTTTAGGTACCCTCTAAACTATTACTTAGATTCTGAGCTGGGCTCATCCTTGTGGATTTCTGAAATAAAATGTTAAGAGGATTTGATGGCAATTCTTCTTTGAAGGACTTGTAGTAAACTGATGTGTCTTTTTTAGGATCTTCCCCACTGATTTTGATATCAACTAAATCTGTTTTGCCTTACACCAACCAGAACCAAGTGCAGCCCTTTCCCTGCATGATTTCCATTATTTATCTTGTTCATTCTGACAGCAGTATGACAAAATTTCTAAATAGTTTTAATGTTATTTCCCTGGTGGCTGAGGATTTTGAACACATTTAAGTGTTTCTCAGACACTTTTGTTTCACTTTCTGAGAACATGTTTTTTAGTTCTATAATCCAGGTTTTGAAATTGAGTCATCTTTTACTTGATGTTCTTTTTGCTGAGGAGACGAAGAAATGAGGATCCCTGGCATTGTTCACTTGCAAAGCTGACACCTTTGGGAGATTCAGGCTATTATAGCAACACATTAGCAGAAGCAAGGCATTCTGACATTTGATTAAGGAAGATTATCTCTGGTCACCATGAGAGTACTACCAACTAAGATTGACATTTAAATCAACTCTAGCAGTCTGGATTAAGTATTCACCATTCAGAATACACATAGAAATTACACTTGCTGATGAAAAGAACATGGTAGTTGGAAAAGTTTATGAAACCAATCATGATTTAACTTCTATAGCTCAGGATGTAAGTTCAACTAATCACCTCTGAGTTACCTCTCAGATTAGGCAAACTAGCTAGCTAGGATATCATGATGTGAATGGTGAGCTTTAGAACTCCCATGCCATTTGAAGGCTTAGCAGCTTAGAAAGCAACTTCTCATAGTAAAAGTAGTAGTCAGATTCCTTTTACCTCTATTTGAGTGGCCAGCACTGAACATAAATACATATTAGAAACACTAAATGGACACCGCTGGACTATAAATTTATTTTCAATCTCTTCTTTCTCAACACACACAAACACACACATACACACTTCAAATAAATATGTATACTCATGCAGAAGTTGGAGAAAATGAATGAAAAGATTGGGGGCATAAGAGTAGGAGCAATTATTTGAAGAATTTGAGTGAAATGATGTAAATATGCATTGAATATACAGAATTTTCACAAAATATTAACCAAGCATTTTTTTCTGAAGTCATTTTTTTTTTACAAGATGCACATAGAAAGGTTAAGTAATGGATTTTTTTTCAACAAGAAACTATTTCATTGTACACTACTTAAGAATATCCTGATTCATTTGCTTATTGAAGTCATTTAACAAAAGATACTCTCTTCAGATGGACTTTTAAAAACATACTTCAGTCTTTCTTTTAAATATTGCGCAACATTGAGGCAGAACCAACGAGTTTGTTATATGAAAACTTTCATTGCCTTAGGACCGTTCAAACACAAATCACAATTTTCAGCTGAAAGAAAATATGAAACAAAACATAGAATCTAATTCTGCAGTGTTTGTGCACATTGCTCTCCAGTAATTGCAAAATTTCCAATTATTACAATAAGCTTTAGTAGAACAGATACAATTTGTTACAACAGTGATTCTTTTAATTATCTTAGTGAGTATTTATGTGTTTTTTGAGCAAGATCACTTTCACAAGGTCTTTATTGCTTCTTGAAACAATTTATTTAATCATTCAAAAAGTAAGGAGAGTTTATAGATCATAAGATGGATGAGGGAAGAGAGATCAGAAATTTATTATGTGGTATCCTGATTTCACAGGAGAGGGGAGAATCCATTTAAAAAGAAATGGTGAATTATATGTGATGCTGTTGCGATGGTGAAGAGGATATGAGTCATAATTCTATTCCTTCTGTCATCTCTGCTGACATGAAAGTACAAATTAAAGCATGATTGAACAGACATGAAAGATTTGTAAAATCAATATAATAATATGGAGTATAAAGAGTTGATTGTACACAAACAATTCCTCTCCTAGAAATCACTAACACCTTGTATTTTGGATTCTATAGGAGCCCTTTTGATAGGAAATAATGACATTCTGTACCATACATGAAAATTTATATTGAGAGGTTTCAAGGAATATATTGAAAAGGTCAACATGCTTTTACCATATCTGTGACAAATAATATGCCACAATCGTAACTAAATTAAGATTTTTGAAATGACAAGGAACATTCTCTTGATGGAATATTCCTCAATATAAAAATATCACAATAGAACCTTCATCCAACAACAGATGGGCACAGAGGCAATGACCCACATTGGAGCACTGGACTGAGCTCCCAAGATCCAGTTGAAGAGTGGAGAGAGTGAGAGTATGAGCAAGGAATTCAAGACCATGAGGGGATCATCCACTGAGACAGTTTGCTCGAGCTAATGGTACCTCACCAACTCCAACTGGACTGGGAGTGAACCAGCATCAGAACATCCAAGCCCCTTGAAAGGGAGAATGACAGCTGGGGCAGACTGGAGGGGCCACTGATAGTGACACTGGGATGTGTCTCTACTTGCATATGCTGGCTTCATGGGATCCTATTCTCTTTGGATGTAAACCTCGCTCAACCCAGACATAGTAGGGAGGGCTTTGGACTTGACACTGGGTGGGGTGCATGGCACTCCCTTAGGGTTGGAGGGGTGGGGGGAGAATTTGTGGAGGGAGAAGGAGGGGACTGCAAGGAGGGGAGGGAGTAGGGATTTGTATTTGTATTTCTTAAGTAATAAAAAAAGGAAAAACAAAACAAAAAATATTAGCAATTCTGATTTAAATAATACTTTCAAATTGTTTTATAAATAAAAATATTCTATCCTTCATTTATATCACTGTAAGATTTTCTGTGTTAAAAGACACATAATATCCAGTCTTGATTTTGCATAATTTGGAGTTTATTTTTTCTTTGTTCACATACTTATCTCTAAAGTTTTATGTAATAAACACAAATCCATTCAACTATCAAGATGTTTAGGCATAGCTTCTGTTTCTACTTACCTACACAAGGCACTTATTTCAGACAAGAATCTGTAAAGCAACATAAGTAGGGTAAGGAGTGACATAAATGTTCTCATAAGATAATGAAAGCAGTTCCCCAAGAATTATTGCTGGAAATACAACTGAAAGATAGCATCCGACTAAGATATAATCTGAATCAGGGATCTTACTGCATAGGTAGAGAGATGATAGATAGATAGATAGATAGACAGATAGATAGATAGATAGATAGATAGATAGATGATAGGCAGATAAACTCAGTATGTCTATATACATACATATATTATTTATAAACATCAATATACATATATGCACATACATATTTATAAATGATTTGGTGAACAAAGTACTCAAAGAGGTTACCTGTAGCCAGAATATCTTGAATGTTTTCTGCTGGAATGTTCTTTTCATTAGCAAATTTCTCAAGTTTTTCATATTGTTCAGGAGTCAGTCAAAGTTTGACCTTGTCCTACATTGCATGAATACCAATGTCAGAGACATGTTCAGTATAATTCTGCAGAATTAACATTGCTTCCTTAGTTTCCTTCCATCATATGCAATAAAAAAACTGCCAACTGCCATGCAATCTCCATGAAAATCCCATCAAAATTCTTCACAGATCTGGAGAAGACAATAATCAACTTTATGTGGAAAAAAAAAAAAAAACAAGGATAGCCAAAACAATCTTATAAGATAAAGGATCGTCTGGAGGCATTAGCATCCCTGACTTCAAACTCTATTACAGAGCTACAGTATTGAAAACAGCTTGGTATTGGCATAAAAACAGAGACGTCGACCAGTGGAATAGAATAGAAGACCCTGACATTAACCCACAAACCTATGAACACCTGATTTTCGATAAAGGAGCTAAAAGTATACAATGGAAGAAACAGAGCATCTTCAACAAATTTTGCTGGCAAAACTGGATGTTAACCTGTAGAAGAATGAATATAGATCCATATCTATCACCATGCACAAAATTCAAGTCCAAATGGATTAAAGACCTCAATATCAGTCCGAAAACACTGAACCTGATAGAAGAGAAAGTGGGAAGTACTCTACAACACATGGGCACAGGAGACCACTTCCTACGTATAGCCCCAACAGCACAGACATTAAGGGCCTCATTGAATAAATGGGACCTCCTGAGACTGAGAAGCTTCTGTAAAGCAAAGGACACTGTCACTAAGACACAAAGGCAACCCACTGACTGGGAGAAGATCTTCACCAACCCCGCAACAGACAAAGGTCTGATCACCAAAACATATAAAGAACTAGACCGTAAAAGGCTAATCAACCCAATTATAAAATGGGGCACTGAGCTGAACAGAGATCTCTCAACAGAAGAAGTTCAAATGGCCAAAAGACACTTAAGGTCATGCTCAACTTCCTTAGCAATCAGGGAAATGCAAATCAAGACAACTTTAAGATACCATCTTACACCTGTCAGAATGGCGAAAATAAAAAACACCAATGATAGCCTTTGCTGGAGAGGTTGTGGAGAAAGGGGTACACTCATCCATTGCTGGTGGGAATGCAAACTTGTGCAACCACTTTGGAAAGCAGTGTGGCGGTTTCTCAGGAAATTCTGGATCAACCTACCCCTGGACCCAGCAATACCACTCTTGGGAATATATCCAAGAGAGGCCTTACCATACACAAAAGTATATGCTCTACTATGTTCATAGCAGCATTGTTTTTAATAGCCAGAACCTGGAAACAACCTAGATGCCCTTCAATGGAAGAATGGATGAAGAAAGTATGGAATATATACATATTAGAGTACTACTCAGCAGTAAAAAACAAGGACTTCTTGAATTTTGCATGCAAATGGATGGAAATAGAAAACACTATCCTGAGTGAGGTAAGCCAGACCCAAAAGGAGGAACATGGGATGTACTCACTCATATTTGGTTTCTAGCCATAAACAAAGGACATTGAGCCTATAATTTGTGATCCTAGAGAAGCTAAATAAGGAGAACCCAAAGAAAAACATATAGTCATCCTCCTGAATATTAACCTTCATCAGGCGATGAAAAGAGACAGAGACCCACATTGGAGCACCGGACTGAAATCTCAAGGTCCAAATCAGGAGCAGAAGGAGAGAGGCACCACCAAGGAACTCAGGACTGCGAGGGGTGCACACCACACAATGAAACAATGGTGATGTTCTTTTGGGAACTCACCAAGGCCAGCTGAACTGGGTCTGAAAAAGCCTGGGATAAAACCGGACTCGCTGATCATAGCTGACAATGAGGACTACTGAGAACTCAAGAACAATGGCAATGGGTTTTTGATCCTACTGCATGTACTGGCTTTGTGGGAGCCTAGGCAGTTTGGATGCTCACCTTACTAGACCTGGATGGAGGTGGGTGGTCCTTGGACTTCCCACAGGGCAGGGAACCCTGATTGCTCTTTGGGCTGACGAGGGAGGGGGTCTTTATTGGGGGAGGGAGAGGGAAATGGGAGGCGGTGGCAGAGAAGAGACAGAAATCTTTAATACATAAATAAACGGAAAAAAAAATGCCAACTGCTCCAATTTCCTCTACCCTGGGTTGGTCAATACAGACAATAATAAATTTTCCCCAAGTTCCATGGACACATTTAATGAAGTTTATATGGTAGTATGAAATCACTTTTCAGTCTTTTATGATGCAAGAAAAATAAAAACTACTTTTCTGCCATATTCATTGATTTATCAATCTATCAAGTCATTTATATATGCCACTACTATGTATTTGTAAGTGTATGTATGCATATATATGTGTGTGTGCATATTCACATATTTGTGAATGTATGTATATATTTATTCATCTATATTTTCCTATCATCTGTGCATGAATGTATATATGTATGTATCCACCTATTCATTCATGAATCTATCATGTATGTATCTATTTATATGTATGTATATATATACATGCATATATAATCTATATAACTAAGTACATATCTATCTATCAATCCTTAGATTTATTAATCTCTCTTAATGTCCATCATTAATAACTATCCAACTACCATGCTTCTAATGTCTATGTATCAACATAGCCATCTACTTCTCCATTCATCCATAGATTCATGTATTTACATATAAATCCATCTAATGTCTATGTGGAAAGGTCTCTATCTACTCTTCATGATTCTATGGATATATTCATCTACTTAGCCATCAATGCATCTATCTTCTAATATCTATTACCATGTTTCTATCTATATAACACTTGAAGAATCTACAGGCCTGTTGATTTATGTATATATCCAATATCAATCTTACTATCTACAATATCTATCTACTGTTGTGCATATCATCTATCATCTTTTCATCTTCCATATAAGACATTTTATGTGCCAGGCAATTGTTCTAAATTTGAGTAACATTCCCATCCCAAAAGAAACACTTTTATTTTCTTGCCTTTTCTCTTTTTTCTTTGTATGTATTTTTCTCTTACACAGTAAATTCCTACCAATGTTTACATCTGTATCTGATTTTTAACTGGATTCTTTGGTATTTTGTTGTCAAGTTTCTTGAGTTCTTTGTATATTTTGGAGGTCAGCCCGCTGTCAGATGTGGGGTTGGTGCTCTGTAGGCTGCTGCTTTATCTTATTGACATTGTCCTTTGACTTACAGAACCTTTACAGATTCAGGAGGTACCATTTGTTAATTGTTGCTTTCAGTGCCTGTGTTACTGATATATTTAGGAAGTGGTCTCCAGCACTAGTATATTCAAAGCCACTTCTCACTTCCTCTTGTATCAGGTTCAGTATAACTGGATTTATATTGATGTCTTTGATTCATTTGGACTTGACTTTTGTACATGGGATAGAAATGGGTCCCTTTGCATTCTTCTACAAGTTTGCATCCAATTATGCCAGTGCCATTTGTTAATTTCCATTCTTCTACATGCTCACATGCAATTATGTCGGCATCATTTGTTAAAGAGGCTTTCTTTTTTCCATTGTACAATTTTGGATTCTTTGTCAAATATCAGGTGTCCGTAGGTGTGTGGATAAGTGTCAGGGGTTTTAATTTGATTCCATTGGTCCATGTGTCTGTTTCTATGCCAATACCAAGCTGGTTTTATTACTGTAGGTCTATAATAGAGCTTGAAGTTAGTGAATGTGATGCCTTTATTGTAGAGGACTGTTTTGGCTATCCTGTGATTTTTGTTTTTCCATATGAATTTGAATATTGCTCTTTTGCTGTCTGTGAAGAATTGTGGTGTGATTTTGATGAGGAATGCATTGAATCTGTAGATTGCTTTTGGTAAGATTAACAATTTTACTGTGTTGATCCTACCTATCCAAGACCATGAAAGAGCTTTCCATTTCTGATATCTTCTTAAATTTCTTTCTTCAGAGGCTTAAAGTTCTTGTCATCCAGGTCTCCCACTTATTTGGTTAGTAACCCCCAAAATCATGTCACATCTTCATTCTAAGTACATGTCCCCTATACATCAACAATAGAATCTAATTATTGCTCTTCTTATATTCTTGGGCTCAGGGTCCTCCACTAGAGTATAGACATCTTGACAAGGACCAAACACCGAAGAGAAATGCACTCTCCCAAGTCCAGGACCATTTAGCTGACAAAGTATTTCAGTTGCAGGTGATAATTTTATTAATAATTTAGCAAATTATTAATAATAATATGACTATTGGGTTTTTCCCTTTTATTTTTAGCAATTTTCCTCTTATGACCTTCATAAATTACACTGGCTATTTTATATGGAACCATAAAAACGATTGCTGATTGAGAAAGATGTCTCAACATTTCAAATGATACAATAGGTGTTAGTTCTTTAGGATTACAAGACTTAGAATATTTTCACTGCTCAGAATCCACCATCTAGGCCAAGTAGTCATGGAAACATTAGAGTTACTTACTGTATTATGCAACCACTGTCATTTGTCCATTCTGGAAAATAATTTGTAGAGTCTTAAGACTTCTTGGGTGTCTGTGTCTTCAGGAAGAACTTCAACACCTTTGGATGTTCCCCAAACCTGTTCCTCTCAATCCATATTGCCCTTGATATACAGTCATCTTTATCTTTTTAATGCTACCTGCCAGGCTCTGTGTTCTGTATCTTTAGGTAAGTCATTCTGAAGGTCCCTTTGAAAAAGGAATAAATCCCAGCATTGTATCATGTGATGTGAAACATCACATCCTCCTTTCTATGTAAACAGTCATATTATTGAGCATGCACCAGGAAATGAATTGGTTAAATTATGACTCATTAACACAAATGATGGTGCTGCCAACCCATGGGGTATTCCTCCCTTCCTTCTATAAATAAAATCCATCTTAGAACTTTATAAACTATATTATTTAAAAAAAAACATTTTTTTCCCATTTTTTTCATGCATTGTAATTTCTCTTGTTTTGGTTCCCCTCAATTTCTCCCAGAGCTTCTCCACCTTCCTACCTCTTGGTGATGTACACTTTTACTATGGAAATACATGTAACAGAAAACTGGCTGTCTTGATTTTGAAGTATACAGTTCACGGACATAAGGTGGTTTGTTTATAGACATTTCTGGAACTTTTTTGTCTTTTTCATTTTGATTTATCCTCACCCACTGCCCAGTCCCTGGTAACCCCCACTATACTTTCCACACCTATGGATTTCACTATATTGGGTGTCTCATAAGTGAGAAATGATGCCATATTTGTTCCTTTGTGATTTTCTCTATCCACTTACTGTTGTGTTCTCAAAGATCTCACATATTAAATAATGTCAGAATTTCCTCCTTCAGATTTGTATATGTCTTCAGCCATCAAGGAACATACACATGGATGACACCTTTACTTACTTAGAAGAGTGCCATGAATGTTGATGAATGAACATGTATTCAAGATGATTCTGGAATTCTTTTGGTAATATGCCCTGAAACTGAAATGATAGCTCTTATGGCAATTCTCTGTTTTAGCCTATGAGGGATAACTATTTAGTTTTTTACAGTGCCTGCTCCACTGGCAATGCATAAATATTTTTAACTATCTCATACCTTCACTTGCAGTTCTGTGTTTTTCTTCTTATAAAAAGTATTGTGCATAAAATGTTTTATTCAAGCTGAAGTAAAAAGGAAAAAGAGGTATTTTATGTTCTTTTACAAATTTCTATCAGTCATTACTTTCTCTTTTATAGTACATAGGGATGGCCACTGTTGACCACTTCTGCATATATTATAAAATTCATGTATTTGTTGGCAAGCTTTCTGTGTGAATAAAATTCATCTACTTTTAGCAGAGCCAGGGAGCCCTGCCTTTCACTGTGAGATATCAGGAAACTGGATTATCCATTATATCTCCATAAATTACTAAATTCAAGGATACTACTTCATCATTTTGCACTTAACTCCTAACCTAAAAAAATATTGAGATAATAGCTATGTGCCTATTATTTCATTTTCATGGGGCTTGAAAGATTTTTATTGAAAAATGTGTTTGCATCCTGGTTATGGATTCCCCTCCCCCAACTCCTCTCAGATCCTCCCTGACTCTCCATCTCCTCAAATGCACACCCATTCTCTCTCACACTAGAATACAAATTTATATCACAAGACATTTAAAAACACAAAATAGGGTGAAATAAACAAAATACCAGGAGAAAGAGCCAAAGAAGAAGCACAAGAAACACATACAGATGCAGAGGCACACACATGCATCCACATAGAAATCTTATAAAAGCAGAACACTGAAAAGCAAAAAACCTATAAGAGTTAATTTTTTAAAAAAAAAAGTAAGTAAGAAAGAAAAAAGAACCCACTCAAATCATTAGGAGACAAGGAACCTCCAAAGAAACCATTGAGTTCACTCTGTGTTGCCATCTACTGATGGGCATGGGGCCTGTTCTAAAGAGTAGTTGGTATACCCAGTGAGACTCCTTTGGAGAAAACAAACTTTTCCTATGGATTGGAGATAGTGTCTGAGTTAGGCATAGGGGCTTGCAGGACTGAAGGTTTTGCTATTGGATATATACTTATGAACCCTTATGCAAATCCAGATAACTGGACTGTGAGGATCGGCCTGTGTTCCAGGGATGGGTGAGGATTTGTTCCGTGAGTCACACTCTGCATCACAGTACTTTTCTCTTTTTCTTTTGTCTTTTTTTTTCTTGCAGGTGCTTCACTTTCTCCCACAATTTTTCTGCCATGTTCAACATTTCTTGTTACTACTAAGCAACTAAGACCATCGGGATCCATCTTCAAAATGTATAAATTCAACTATAATGTGCAGAGATAAGGGCTAAGGAGAAACCTACACTGTGACCTTCAAATTTGTTCTGAAGGATAAACGTGCATCCACACCACAGATAACAGATGTGGAAATAACCAAATCTTCAACAACCTGAATCTTGATCCACTCTCCCTCAGCGCTCTGCTATAGACAATGTATTAACCAAGCTGACTATCAATTCCAAATCCATCTTGTTGATGTAACATTTCAAGTAGAACATCTGTGCTTTCACTTAGTTAGAACACAGTGGGTGTATAAGAGAAAGTGTTTCTGGGCAAGGAAATACAGTTTGTAGGCTTTCTGAAGGCTTCTTCTCGTGCAGTCACTAGCATGGTCCACATTTCTACTGATGAAAAGACTCCATCTTTTACCTTTCTGCAAAACAACCCAACTGAGATCACTGGGGCATAATTTTCCATCTGATCATTTTCACTTGCACACAAGGATTTAAACTGATAAGACATCCTGATAACATGGTTCACAGGATCACGTAAAAGTGTAATTTTGCTGCACAGAAAATAGTTGCTCATGCAAAATTTGTCAACATACTTTGCATATGTTAATGAAGTGAATTTGGTTATTCAAAGGTAGAAACTGGAACAAGTGATAAGGACAAAAAAAATCCACAAAGGCTGCCATTGATTTCTGTTTTATGTAGTGTGTGTGTGTGTGTGTGTATGTGTGTGTGTGTGTGTGTGTGTGTGTGTGTAGGGGTGTTACTGATAGAAATAAGTGTCCAATACATACTATGCAATGAATATACCACCTAATTATATTCCCCAATTTCGTTTTTTTAATACATCTTCAATGTTATAGCCATTATGATTTTAATTGTGCGAGACTCTATTGCTTTCTTTAGCAAAAATCTTATAAATTGTAACAAATATGCACATAAGAATGTCACTCCCTACCAAAGCCAATTGGATAGATAACTGGTCTCCCTGAAGTTACAGTTTTGTGTTCATCTTTCTCACTTAAAGATGAACATATCTCTTTGCATGTATAAATAAGTCGATTATATTTCATTGATACGAATGACTTCACTGACTCTGTGAGAGGTTTGGAGTTCAGTTCTCAGCACCAACATAGTGGCTCAAAACAAGTTGTAACTCCAGTAACAGTGTCAGACACTCTGTTCTGGATTCTTCAGGTTCCAGGCACACATGTGGTATGCACATGTGCATGCAAGCAAAACACCCCAAACATAAAATAATAATATTAAAAGGTTTTATTTTGTCTTGTTATATTATAGATGCATGTGTAGGGGGTGGGTGAGAGTGTGGGTGCCATGCCCTCGGAGGCCAGAAGAGGGCATCATATCCCATGGAGGTGGTTATGAGTAGCTCAAGGAGGAAAGTGCTAGGAAACAAACTCTGGTCATCTGAAAGAATATCAAGTTATCTTATCCACTTAGTAGTCACGAACCTTTTTTCTTTTATTATTATCTACAGAATGTGCAGGAATAATATATAGAAAAAGTTTTTCAATGCAACTTCTAGACAGGAGAAACAAAATGGCACTTTAGGACTCTAACAGTGATTCGTTCTGTGTCTTCCATTTTCCCTCATGTTCCTGGTTGATTCCAAACTTCTCTGACACCACCTACAGCTCTGCTGATATGAAGGAGTGGATCTTCAGACTGGCAAGCCTCCTTTTCAGTTTTTTTGGTTTGGGGTTTTGGGATAAGCCTAGCTACCAGTAGATACTGGCGCCTTTGGGAATTCAACAACAAGGGTCTACACCTGATGTACATCGGATTGTGGGAAGCTTACTATTATCAAGAAGTCACCAAATCAGGTTCTATAACCAGACTGCCAGTGCACAGTACTATGAACTCTAGCTGGACCATTTCAGTACAAATTGAGTATGCACGGGGCCTGATGTTATTGTCTAATTTTATGCAGCCCATAGTCCTTATTTTTACCTCAGTGGCCATTATGGTCTGCTGGATCAGAGCCCCATACCCTGATTTCATGATCCTGTGCTACAACACATCAGTCTTATTTCTGATTTTCAATATCATTTGCACAGTTCTGGCTGTGAGTTGGAACCACCTGGTGGACATGTATCGTGAAAGCACCCTTGACTTCCCACCAACATTTCCAGTTGGGAAAGATGATCTGATAAGGAAGCAGAGAACCCATGTGTTCCCACCGGGGATTCTGACGGCTGTGCTTTCAGTCATCAGCATCATTACGTTGTTGTATGAGATGTGGTTAATTAAACCAAAGACCAGAATTAAGCCAACAGTTGCCTCAATAGATCCCCATCTGAAGACCTGAGCTAAGGGCTCCTGTGTCAGCAACATCTGCCAGGAGACTCCTTCAAGATAATTTTTGTATGCACATAAACCTACTCTGGTCATCTACTCATTTAAAATAAAATGTTCACTGAATTTCCCCAGGTGTGTCTACTGCTTATGGCCTGCTCTACTCTACAAATGCACTACCATCTCTGAAGGACTTCATTTCTGGAAATATAGGCCAGGATTGTACATAGAGATACTTAAAGCAAAGGCAGGATACAAACAAAGGTAGGGAAGAGTTCATGTTACATAGATGCACATGACCAACTCCAGGCTTAAAGGAGGTTCATAAATAAGCTCATACCTACAAACAGGAAAGCAACTATATCTCCACTTGGCGTCCTTAGCTTTAATACCGCTTTGGAGGTTGGAGCAAAACTTCTGAACTTTGGCACCACTGACTATGTTGGGATTGGGGAGATAAAGAGTGCAATGGAGCTAAACGAGGAGCATCCAGGGGCACACTCCACTAGGGGGCACTAGCACACTTCTGTTTACCTTTTCTGAAGCACCCAACCACCACATACATAACCACTCACAAATAGTGTATTTCCCTTTTTAAGAACAATTGAGCTAGACCCACACTTTAACCATATGGATGGAAGCTGTGCTATGGTAAGAGGATTATGACAGAAATTGGTAGGCAAATAGAACCACATAGGGTTCTCTTGTTCCACATTCTAAATAGCTATGCTTCGGCAAATAAGTAAATGAGTAAATAAATAAATAAAGTCCTCATAATATAAACTAGAGAGATGGGTGGGAAGTTTAGAAACGTTACTCCAAATACTTTATTTTCCAGCAGTTCCACCTCAGTCATTGTTTGTTCTCAGACATCAGCTAGAAGGCAATACAGCCTCCAGCTAAAGCAACCACTTCAACTTTTACATGAATTAGCTAAAATTAGAGTCTAAATTTTTCAGTGAAAATTTTTCAGAAGTTTTTACTTCAGTAAAGCATAGAGCAGAGGTTCTCAGCCTTACTAATGTGCTGACCCTTTAATAGAGTTCCTCATGTTGTAGTAGCCCCCAAGCATAAAATTATTTCATTAGTACTTCTTAACTGTAATTTGCTACTGCCATGAATCATAATGTAAATACCTGATATGCAGCCCCTGTGAAAGGGCATTCATCCCCCCAAACAGCACAACCCACAGGGTGAGAACCACTAGCATAGAGGAAGAAGATTGGAAAGAGAGTGTTAAAGAGCCTAAGGAGAAACATGAGAGAGAATTCATCCCAGAACTTCATGCAGACCACAGTATCAGAAATAAGGAATGGCAGAGGAGTGCCATTCGTTCAAGTTGTTGGAATGAACACTACCATTGCAAGACCATTAATGTGAAATTCCCAAATGAAGCATTGCTAAGATGTTAGACTCAGTAAGCTTTAGCAAGACACAATGATGGCAGAAGTCAAGGAAGGGAGATGTTAATTGTTCTCATTACAAAGAGGAAGACGTGAAGTGATATTATGACTCCAAATCTTTTTGCAGAATCCTGACATGGACTTATGATTTTTAATAGAAAAAAATTGGGGGAGATGCCATGAATTATCCATAGATATAGGGATCTGATCAAGGTATAGAACATTCACTATTTTGTAGTGAGTGAGGTCCATTTGACCTGAAGAAATGGAGGTGGGAAACAGAGGAGGGGGTGGGGTTTGGGGGTAGAGGAGGAAAGAGAAACTGCATTCAAGATGCAAAATATGAGAGAATAACAAAAACGAAGCAACAATTTCTAGGTTGAGAATATTCTCAGATGAGATGAGTGACCTGAAAGTCATAGGAAGAGATCCAGAGATGCAGTGTTTGTAAGCTGTGACTTATGTTGAGGTGGGCTCTTTGTTTAATGCCCATATTCCTGCAAGTAATTACATCAGTTAGGCTTCCTGGATGCTCTGTGTCAGAAATTATTCAATTATTCAATTTGACATTTTCACTTTTTTATATTTATCATTTTCTTTGACTGGTATGCCTACATCTACTACCATTTCCTGTATTTTGTTGGTGATGTATGAATTTGTAGTTCCTCTTTGCTCACCTAGCTTTCTCTTTTTCAAAATTCCAATTTGTGCTTTCTTTATTCCTTATATCTCTGTATTCAAGTCTTGAATAATTTTATCCATTTCCTTTGGTTTTTTCCCCTTGGCTTTCTTGAAAAGATTTATGCATTTTCCACAATATTTGTTTGCCTTTTCTCAATTTCTATAAGTGGTTTAATAATTTCCTCTTTAGGGATATCTAACATCTTCAATAGGTTAGATTTAAGGGTTTTTTTTTGTGTGTGTGTGTGTGTGTGTGTGTGTGTGCTTCAGCTATGTAGGGATTTTCAGGTCTTGCTGTACTAGGAGAGCTGGGCTCTGGTAGTGACATATTGCTTTGTCTACCTTTGATTGTGTTCTTATGCTGGCATCTAGGCCTCAGCATTTGTGGTGACTATAGGCCTCCTTAACAATTTCTGGTTCTGTCAGTTTTGGATGGGTAATTTGTTCCATGAAGTTCTGACAGCCAGCATTTCCTCTGGTCAAGCATAGAGTCTCTGTCTAAGTCAGGGGTTGAGACACAGTAACCAGGAGGGAAGGGGGCCTTGGTAGGGCGGGTATCATGAAAGTGAGAGGCATCTGTTGGCAACTGGACTACTTAAACTTCTAGTGAGGATCCTTGCCTCTGCCTAAACTGGGAGTGTCTGCCCAAATTGGGATCTGGGACGTGGCAACAAGAAGGAGAGGCAGTTGTCAGGTGATGATGGTGCACGCCTTTAATCCCAGCAGTTGGGAGGCAGAGGCAGGTGGATCTCTATGAGTTCAAGGTCAGCCTGATCTACAGAGTGAGTTCCAGGACAAGCTCCAAAGCTACCAGAGAAACCTTGTCATGGGGGAGGAGAGGTGGGACTTGTGTGCTGCAGGCAAGAATCTAGAGAGTAGGGGAGATCTATGAGCCATAGACCTACCTGAAGTTCTAGTGGCCACAGTGGCCCATGGTCAAGCAGGGGGTCTCCACCTGAACTGGGAGTCAAAACATGGAGATGAAGAAGGGTGTGGTTTGGGCTAGGTTAGGCAGGCACCTCAAGATTTGGGGGAGGGGTCATCAGGTGGGTAACCTACTTGGAGTTCTGGCATCTGGAGTGGTCTCGGATCAAAAAGGTGGCCTCCATCCTAGTTGGAGGCTGGGAAATAGTGACCCAATTTCCATCTTTAAATTATCCCTATCCAAATACACTTCTCCCAACCTGCCTTTGTGCAACTACTATCTTTGTACATTCCTGATTACTGTGTATGTTCCATGTCATAAATTCATATCTGCATATTTATGGCTTGAATCTGCAGGTGAGACAGAAACTTTGGAATTTGTTTCTATGCATGTAGGATACCTCACTCTCCATGGCCTTTTCTAGTTCCAGCCATTTGCCAGTATATGTCACGGTTTCATTTTTTCATAGCAGCTGAACAACATTCCACTTTGTGTCTGAAGCACATTTTAATTATCCATTAGTCAGTTTAAAGACATTTAGGTTGCTTTCAGTTTCTGGTTCTTGTGAATAGAGAAGCAATCATTCCTTAGGGTATATTTGTGGTGGAGGATATGGAGTTCTTTGAGCACAGGACAAGGAGTAGTATGACTTAGAGGTATGCTAGATTTGGTTTTACTTTTTGGAGTGTTTGTTATTCTGATTTCCAGAGTGACTATACCAATATATGGTTCCATCAAGACTAAATGATAGACAATCTTGCTCCACAATCTAGTCAGTGTTTGCTGTCAGATTTATTTTTATTTGTTTGGCTGTCTTTTGTTTTATTTGTTTGTTTGTGGTTTTGTTGTTGTTTTTGTTTATCATAGCCCTTTAGATTTTGGTAAGATGAAATGTCAAAATGGTTTTAAATTTCCTTTCCTTGATTTCTAAGGATGATGAACACATTTTGAGGTATTTCTGTGCTATATTTGTCTCTTCAAAACAATTTTGTTTAGAATTTTACCCAAGCTTGTAACTAAGATATTTGTTCCCTTGACTGTTCTGGGGGCTCTAAGCCCATTATGGGTATTATCAATCCTTGGTCAGATACAAAGCTAGCCAGGGTTCCCTCGTATTCTATAGATCCTTCTTTCTTCAATCCATTTGATTATGTTGGTAGCAGTTCAGAAGCTTTTCAGTTCTTTGAAACTTTTCAGTCCCATTTGTCAACTCTTTCTCATAAAGAGTTTGTGCTGGTAGCATAGCCAGGAACCTGCACTTTAAAACAGCACAACTTTTTTTTTTTAACTACAGCTGAATCAGGAAAATCTTTCTTAAAGGAGTTGCAGCTCACCACCAGCAAACAGCAAGCTGTGTTAAACTCTGTATTTTTGTGTCTAGAATTTCTTTTCAAACTCTCTCAGGTTTTAAGTGGATTTAGCTGGCCGCACGGGCACCAATTGAACAGGAAGGCCACTTGTTTGTCCCAGCTTCCCACAACCGAAGCAACCACACAGAAATTGTATTAAATCACTGTTTGGCCCATTAGCTCTAGCTTCTTATTGGCTAATTGTTGCATTAATTTAACCCAATTCTATTAATCTGTGTATTGCCACGTAGCAGTAGCTTAATCGTGAAAATTCCCAGCCTCTGTCTCCAGAAGATTCATGGCATCTCTCTGACTACGCTTTCTTCTTTCCAGAATTTAGTTCCATCTTTCCCACCTACCTAAGTTGTGCCCTATCAACAGGCCAAGGCAGTTTATTAACCAATGAAAGCAACACATAGACAGAAGGATCTCACACACCAAAGCTACAAAAGAAAAATCACTGGACAAGAATAGTACAAATAAAAAAAAAGTTGATGTCATATGTATTCTAGCAATAAATACTTCATGGAATAAAAAGACCAAATAAGCCAAGTGCAAAAATGTAGGAAGGTTGTGATCTATGCTTTGTGTTGAGGTGCAATCCTTTAATCCCAATACTTGGGAGGCAGACACATGGGTGAGTTGGAGTTCAGCCTGGTCCACATAGAAAGTTCAAGGCTAGCTAGCATACATAGATAGAACAGTCTGAAAAAATGATGTTTATATATGTATACTGTATTATTACACAAATAAAGACTATATTCAAATTGAAAGTTATGATTTGTTTCTTAGAGCAAGGACTTTTCCTGCTTGACTTATTATATATAAAAATTAAGGGTTGTCTTGTCCTCAGCTACAGGGTCTTGTCATCCAGTTCTGGGGGAAACTAAGAAGCAAAGCAGGACCCTGTAGTACTTGTTCTGCCTTAGGGACTTACCTATCCAAACCATATGGAATAGCCTACGTTTCGCATTGCGTGATTTTTGTTCATAAGTTTACCTTAGTAGTTAAGCCATTATCTAACATCAAACAAATGTCCTAAAAGGTATTTTCTTTAAACTATGACCCATTTATATTAATATTAATTATGTTTTTTTGTTTATAATAAAATTACATAGTTTCTACTTTCCTTTCCTACTGTCAAACCAACCCATAAATTCATTTTTCTCTTTAAAAGCTATAGTGCCAGTTTTCATTGTTACATGTACACACACACACACACACACACACATATATATATATATATTATATACATTCATATACATATGCATACACACACATACACCCTGTTCAGTCTGAATACTGTTACACATATATATGTTCTCAGGGTTTGTCATTTGTTATAGGATAACCATCTGATCTTCTCTTCCCTATAGAAGCCAAACAATCCTAAACAATAAAAGTACTTCCAGAGGCATTACCATCCCTGATTCAAACTCTATTACAGAGCTAGAGTAATGAAAACAGCATGGTATTGGCACAAAAACAGAGATGTTGACCGATGGAATAGAATAGAAGACATGGATATTAATCCACAAACCTATGAACACCTGATTTTCGACAAAGGAGCTAAAATTATACTATGGAAGAAAGCATCTTTAACAAATGGTGCTGGCATAACTGGATGACAACCTGTAGAAGAATGAAAATAGATCCATATCTATCACCAAAGACCTCATTAATTTTCTGACCACAATGAACCTGATAGAAGAGAAAATAGGAAGTAGTCTGCAACACATGGGCACAGAAGACTACTTCCTACATAGAACCCCAGTAGCACAGACAAATAGAGCAACAATGAATAAATGGGACCTCCTGAAACTGAAAATCTTCTGTAATGCAAAGGACACTGTCATTAAGACAAAAAGGCAGCCTACTGAATGGGAAAATATCTTTACCAATCCCACATCAGACAAAGGTCCAATCTCCAAAATATATGAAGAATTCAAGAAGCTAGACAATAAAACTCTAATTAACCCAATTTAAAAAATGGAGTACTGAACTGAACTGAGAATTCTCAACAGAAGAAGTTCAAATGGCCAAAAGACACTTAAGGTCATGTTCAACCTCCTTAGTGATCAGGGAAATGCAAATCAAAACAACTTTGAGATACCATCTTACATCTGTCCTAATGGCTAAAATAAAAAACACCAATGATAGTCTATACTGGACAGGATGTGGAGTAAGGGAAACGCTCATCCATTGTTGGTGGAAATGCAAACTTGTACAACCACTTTGGAAATGAGTGTGGTGGTTTCTCAGGAAACTGGGAGTCAACCTACCTCAGGTCCCAGCAATTCCACTCTTGGAAATATATCCAAGAGATGCCCAATCATACTACAAAAGTATTTGTTCAACTATGTTCATAGTAGCACTATTTTTAATAGCCAGAAACTAGAAACAACCTAGGTGCCCCTCAATAGAATAATAGATAAAGAAGGTGTAGCTCATAGTAGCTCATATATACATTAGAGTTTTACTCAGTGGAAAAAAAAAACTATGACATCTTGAATTTTGCATGCACATGGATGGAAATAGAAAACACTTTACTCAGCACTCGGGAGGCAGAGGCAGGCAGATCTCTGTGAGTTCGAGACCAACCTGGTCTACAGAGCTAGTTCCAGGACAGGCTCCAAAGCCACAGAGAAATTCTGTCTCGAAAAACCAAAAAAAAAAAAAAAATTCTTCATTTACCCTATACTTTCTGATCCTAGAGAAGCTAAATAAGAAGATGAACCCAAAGAAAAACATATAGTTATCCTTCTGGATAGTGGAAATAGAAAAGATTGCAAGGCAAAAGTTGGGAGCACTGGGGTGGGGGTGGGGTACAGGTAAGGAAAGATGGGGAGACCGAAGGGAAAAGGGGAGGATTGGGGAGAGCTTGGGGGAATGTGATGTTTGAGATGGAGGAAGGGTTGATATGGGAGCAGGGAAGTAGGTATCTTAATTAAGGGAACCATTTTAGGGTTGGCAAGAGACTTGACTCTAGAGGGTTTCCCAGGTGTTCAAGGAAATGTTCCCAGCTTGTTCCTTGGGCAGCAGAGGAGAGGGTGCCTGAACTGGCCTTTTCCCATAGCCACACTGATGAATATCTTGCATATCACCATAGAACCTTCATCTGGTGAAAGATAGAAATAGAGACAGAGACCCACATTTGAACACTGGACTGAGATCCCAAGGTCCAAATGAAGAGTAGAAGGAAGGAGAAACATGAGCAAGGAAGTCAGGACCACGAGGGGTGCATCCTCCCACTGAGACAGTGGGCCTGACCTAATGGGAGCTCACCAAGTCCTGCTGGACTGGGACTGAATGAGCATGTGATCAAACCAATCTCTCTGAATGTGGCTGACAATGAGGGCTGACTGAGAAGCCAAAGACAATGGCACTGGGTTTTGATTCTACTTCATGGACTGGCTTTGTGGGAGCCTAGTCTGTTTGGATGCTCACCTTCCTAGACCTGGATGGAGGGGGAGGACCTTGGACTTCCCACAGGGCAAGGAACCCTGACTGCTCTTAGGACTGGAGAGGGAGGGGGAAGGGGAGTGGGGGGAGTGGGAGGTAAATGGGAGGAGGGGAGGTCGTAGAAATTTTTAATAAATAAAAAAAGAAGACTATCCTGTTCTCAGTATTCCTTAATTGCCTGTAGTTACTTGAGTAAAATTGAGGCCATATTATCATGTCCATCACTGCCATATCTGGTAACAATCCTCTTACTCGCGCTGTAGATTAGGTTGTCCTTGAACTCACAGAGATTCACCTTCCTCTGCATCCTGAGTGCCAGGATAAAAAGCATACACCACCACTGCCTGGCCTCATCTGAATTTTAGGCAGACATATTGGTGAGAATTTTGGGGAATGGCTTCTAACATTACTAGGAGACTCAATCTTATAGCTAACTCTCTGTTTCTCTGCCTCTTAAAGTCTTTGAACTCTCTCTCTTCTTAATGATCCCTGAGCTGTAGGTATAGAAGCTGTATTATAGATGTAGCGATTGGAACTGTGCTCCACATCCTATTTCAGTTGGGTGTGGCTTTCTGTAATGTTCTCTATCTGTTGCAAAGAGAATTTCCATTTATGATAGATGAGGTCTAAATATTTTTTTAAGTCTAAAGATTAGGACCTAGAGGTCTCAGATGACAGATGACAAGGAACATATGATATTTTTCTTTCTGGATCTGGGTTACCTCATTTGGTTTGGTATTTTCTAGTTTCATGCTTTTATGTGTACTTTTCTTAATTTTATTTCTTTACAGCTGAATAGTGTTTTATAGTATATGTACACCATATTTTCACTATCCATTAATTAGTTGTAGAACACTGAAATTGTTTTTATTTCCTCAATATTATGAGTAGAGGAGCAATGAACAAGGCCAACTAAGTATCTGTAGAGAAGGATGCTGAATATTTTGGGGATATGCCAAGGAGTGGAATTGCTGTGTCATATAGCAGATATAATTCTAGATTTTGGAGAATTTTTACACTGATTTCCATAGTTTGATGGGTTTAAAATCCCATCAAAAATGAGTCTAATCCACATTCCCTCCAGTGTTTGTTTTCTATTGTTGTATTGAACTTGAAAGTCTGAAAGGGTTGATATGAAATCTCAAAATTGTTTGGATTTGTGCTTTCCTAACTGGTAGTGACAAAGAATGCTTAGAAAATTTTTTTTCAGATACATTTGTTATTTATCTCTCTATCCTTTAATGTATCTTATATAGTTCCAAGGCCCATTTTATGAATGTGTCATGTGTCTTTTTGATGCATCATTTTTGACTTCCTTATAAATTATGGATATTAATTCTATGAGAGATGGATAGTTGGCAAACATTACCTCTATTCACTCAACTGATTGCTTCTTTAGTTCCACATAATATTTTAGTTTAATAAAGCTAAACTTGTCAATTTTTGTCTTAATTTGCAGCTGGCATGTTAATCTACAATGGTTCTCTACTAGACCGTGTCTCCCTGCTGGGAGATATGAATGAGGAGCTAGATGATGAGATTGTCCTATTTAATTTGAGATGTGGTCATTGCTTTAGGTAGAGCCCATTCTTTCACTTAGGTATGCAATCATGAGGCCACTATGGTCCAAGGAATAGTTCCAAAGCAATGGTCACACAGATAGGCCTGGATAAACTCATTGGATCACATAACAGAACCAAATTACCTCACTCTATTTATCGGTTTCATTAAATTGAGGGGTTTGTAAAGCATAGGATCTATCTATCTATCTATGGTCTAAAATAAGAGTAAACAGAATTACTTATATATGTATGGAATTTCCAAAGAATAAACTTTTTAGTAAAATACATAATAGTATATATTTGACAAACCATCTCTTTAGAAAAAGAAGAAGAAAATAATTATTAAGTGTTGAATGAATTGTGCAACTTGAGATACTCTGTGCATTTAGATTTATGGACATGGGCTCCTAACTGCCACATAGTGCTTCTTAGATGCAACACCTCCACCACATTCCAAAAGCCAGTCTTAACTTTTGTGACATTTCAGAGATATGTGTCTTTTTTCAATTCTATAATTCTAGAACCATAGTAGAAGAGAAATCAATTTTTAGACTTTGTTCTCATGCTTTGTTTCCTGGACCAGACCAGTCCAGACCAGTTCAGACTGGTTTAGACTGGTTTAGACTGGTCTTGACCAACCCAAACTGGTTCAGACTATACCAGGCTGGTCCCAACCAGTTCTGACCAGTGTAGTCCAGTTCAGACAGTCCAGAGTGGTGTAGACTGGATCAGACGGGTTTAGAGGGGTCTTGACTGGTTCAGACAGGTGCTAACCAGTTCAGACCAGACTGGTCTCGACCAGTCCAGACTGATTTAGACCAGACTACATGGGTCTTGTCTGTTTCAGACTGCTTTAGACCAGTTTAGACCAGTCTTGACCGTCCCAGACTGGTTCAGACCAGACCAGACAGGTCTCAACCTGTTTAAACAGGTTCAGTCTGGTTAAGACAGGACCACACCGGTCTCAACCAGTTCAGGCCAGACCAGACTGGGTTAGACCAGGTCAGACCAGTTTAGACCAGACCAGACAGCTCTTGACCAGTTCAGACAGGTTCAGACTGCTTTAAACTGGTCTCAATCATTCCAGACCGGTTCAGACCAGACCAGAACCATCTAGACCAGTCCAGACCGGCTCAGACCAGACTAGACCGGTCTCGACTGGTTCAGACCGGACCAGAATGGTTTAGACTGCTCAAGACCAGTTCAGACTGAACCAGAGCAGACCAGACTGTTCCAGACCAGAGCAGACCAGTCTCGACTGGTCAAAGCTGGTTTAGACTGGTTCAGACAAGACCAGACTGATTTAGGTCTGTTCAGACCAGTTTAGACTGGTATCAACCAGTAAAGACTTTTGCAAACTGGTTTAGACCAGACCAGACTGGTCTTGACTGGTTCAGACAGGTTTAGACTACTTTCAACCAGTCTCAACTGTTTTAGACTGGTTCAGAACAGACCGGTCTCGACCAGTCCAGACTTGTTCAGACTGGACCAGACTGTTCTCAACCAGTTCAGACCAGGCCATACCAGTTTAGACCAATATAGACCAGACCAGACCGGTTTAGACTAGACTGGTTCAGACCGGACCAGAATGGTTTAGACATGTCTAGACCAGTTCAGACCAGACCTGACTGGTCTCAACTGGCTCAGACCAAACCAGACCTGCCTCGACTGGTTCAGTCCAGACCAGAGCGGTCTCGAATGGTTCTGACCAGTTCAGACTGGTTCAGACTGGTCTCGTCCAGTTCAGACCGAACCATAAAGGTTTAGACCAGTTGAGACCAGCCAAGACCGGTTCTGACCGGTTCACACCAGGTCTCAACCGGTTCAGACCAGACCAGGCCAGTATCAACTGGTTCTAACTGGTGTAGACCGGTCAGTCTAGTCCAGACCAGTTCAGACCAGTTCAGACTGGTTTAGGTGGGTCTTGACAGTTTCAGACCAGATCACACTGGTCTCTACTGGTTCGGACTGCTATAGACTGCTTTAGAATGGCCTTGGCCTACCCAGACAGGTTCAGACCAGACCAGACCGTCTTGACTGGTTCAGACCGGACCAGACCGGTTTAGACCGGTCTCTACCAGTACAGATCAGATCATACCTGTTTATACCACTCAAGACTGGTTTTGACTGGCCTAGTTCGGTTCAGAACAGGCCAGGCTGGTCTCGAACAGTGCAGACTGGTTTAGACCAGTCCAGACTGGCTTAGACTGGTTTAGACTGGATCATGCCAGTTTAGACCAGTCTCGATCATTCCAGACAGGTTCAAACTTGACCAGGCCGGTATCAACCAGTTCAGGCTGGTTTAGAAAGGTCTCAACCAGTTCAGACTGGACCAGACTGGTCTCGACTGGTTCAGACTGGTCTTATCCGGTTTAGACCAGTTTAGACTGGTTCAGACCACACCAGACCTGTTTAGACCTGTTCAGACCGGTTTATTTTGGTCTCAACTTGTACAGACTGGGCTAGACCAGTCTCAATGGGTTTATTTCAGACCAGACCAGTTTAGACTGGTCCCAACCATACCAGACTGGTCCAAACTGGTATAGACTAGACCAGACTGGTCTTGACAGGTTTAGACTGGTTTAAACCAGTCTCAATTGTTCCAGACCAGTTCAGACCAAACCAGACTGGTCTCAACTTGTCCAGACTGGTTTGGACCTGTCCCAACCAGTTCACACCAGACCAGACTGGTTAGACCAGTCAAGACTGGTTTGGACTGGACCAGACCAGTTTAGGCCTGTCCAGACCAGTTTAGACTGGTCTCGACTGACCCAGACCAGTTCAAACCTGATTGGTTTTGCCTGGTTCAGACCAGACCAGCTGGTCTTGACTGGACCAGACAGGTCTCGGCTGGTTCAGACTAGAACAGACCAATTTAGACCAATTCAGACCAGTTTAGACTGGTCTCAACTGGTACAGACCAGACAAGACTGGTCCAAACCGGTACAGACCGGACCAGACCAGTCTTGACCGGTTCAGACATGTTTAGATTGGTTTAACCCTGTCTCAACTGGTCCAGACCGGTTCAGACCAGACCAGACCGTTCTCGACTGGACCATACTGGTTTAGACTGTTCCCGACCAGTTCAGACCAGACCAGACTAATCTTGACTGGTTCAAACAGAACCAGACCAGATTTAACTGGTTTCAACCAGTTCAGACCTGTCCAGACTGGATTAGAGGGCTCAAGGTTCAGAGGTCTTACTGCCAAGCCTCAGAACCTCAGAGTTTGAGCTCCAGACTCTATGTGATTCAAGAAGAGATTCTGGCAAGTCCTCCTTATCTCTTCAGGCTTGATATGGAACCTGTGTGCAGACACACTCATACACATGCACACACACACAAACACATACATATACCATGCAGTGAAGCATTTATCTGGTTTGCATGAGTGTCAGGTCCTATATTCTGGGGAGTCCCATTTAATGTGGCTTAACCTTCACATAACCAAAGAAAGCTTGAGGAACCTAATTTTGGCCACAAGACATTATTTATTGAAGGAAGTTGGATTAAATTGTCATAAAGCTATTATCTTTGTCATTGCTTTGATATGGCAATGGTTTATGACTAAATAGTTGTCCTTAGCATTCCAAGATAGGAGACAATCCTATTGTTCATGTTACCCCAGACAGCTGATTTATTTTAATAGGAAAACAACCCTACCTGTATATTCTTGGTCAGTATCTTTCTGTAATATAAAATATGGGAACAAAAGAAGAGCATCTTTGTATACAACAGTTCCTTTTCCTTCATTTTTTAGACAAAATGCTACTTGCAAGCAAAGCTTTGGAATCCCTAATCAGCTGCTCTAAAGCCCCTCTTGCCAAGAATAGCATTGGCAGTATAGGCTCTGCCTCACATACACGCCTACCCAGGCTTCCATGCAACTGCTACTAACATCTGGTCCTTTCTCTAGGTCGGGACCCACAATTATTTCTTTACCATGTTAATGATCATAAAGCCCTCTTCCTTACTACCCTGTCTGATAAGAGAAGCAAATAAGGCCATTCCTAATTCCATAAGTGGAATCTCTGGTTCAGAGGTGCTTAGCAGCAGCAGGAAAAATGGCTCATACATAGTGGTCTGAACCTCATGATTTTCAGGCCAAATGCTGGAGAACCATTCATCTCCCAAAGAATCAATTTCATTGTTGTGACTTTACAGCTCCCTCTAGATCCAAGACTCTCCTCTCTGGGGATGTATTTGGCTTTCAGTATTCTGAGAAAACATGAAAATGCCAGTAATTTTGGAAAAGACCACCCACTTCTATTTTGCCCCCCCCCTCTTCCTGATTCGCAAAGCAGTTGAATTTTCATCAACATCTTACTTCAGTTTGGGAAGATACTTCACTATTCTGAGTCACCAGTTCCTGGTTCTGGATGTTAATTTCTCCAGGATCAATTGACTTTTCTCAAGCTGGAGCAGGAAAGACATATCTAATAGCACAAGGGTCTACTCCCTGGGGATCTTTGCAATCACTCACATCCTTATACCAACTTTACCTCCACAGGGTAGTCCAGCTTTAATTCTTATATGGTCAAAGAAAATATACTAATAGCTGATGTGTCTATTCATATATCTGTGCTGACAGCAACAACATAAGACATAAATTGAGGAAATATGAGAACTCACTGGGATGAGGGTTGAGGTTTTCTAGGATCCAATCTAGAATCTATGACCAGGCTTTCTTACTCAGACTGCCCATATACACTAGTGTGATCTGAGGAAGGAGTTCATGAAGTACCACTTCTACAAGAGTGTTCTGATTTAACTATCCAGTGATTCTTCTTGAAGCAAGTCAATTCCTTCTCCTCCCTATAAGTAAAATGGACATAATAGCTTCTTACCTGTTAAAGAACATGGACCAGATGTAACTAGCCATGGAAGAACATGCACTAGATATAATTATCCATTGAAGAACATGGACCAGATGTAATTACCCATGGAAGAACATGGACCAGATGCAACTACCCATGGAAGAACATGGACCAGATGTAACTACCCATGGAAGAACATGGACCAGATGTAACTACCCATGGAAGAACACGAACCAGATGTAACTACCCATGGAAGAACATGGACCAGTTGTAAAAACTCATTGAAGAACATGGACTAGATGCTGTTCCCAGTACTCTTTCCCTCCACCTCTTTCATTCCTTTCTTTGAAACAAGGTCTCACAAACCTTGTTGGCCTTAAACTCTATGTAGTCAGGTATTTCTGATCCCCTTGCCTCTACTTCACAGGCACTGGAATAACAGGTTCATGCCATCATTACTAGCTCATTTGAAACTTTTTAATAGGTGCTTTATGATCTCGAGCTAGGCGTATCCCAAATGTGTCTTTCATCTTTCATTCTTAAATTATGACTTTATTATGAGCATGCTCAGGAATATGTCCAACCTAGAGTGCCTTCCTATTTGGATGTGAATAGATACCCCATATAAAATCACCACTCTCTCTTTTTTTTTTTTGGAAAGAGCTTTGTTTTTGCAAATAACTGTGATGGAGGTGGGTCTTTATCTATCTGTTGCTTTCATTGGTTAATAAAGAAACTGCCTTGGCCTTTGACAGGACAAAAAATTAGGTAGGCGGTGTAAATGGAACAGAATGCTGGGAGAAAGAAGCAGAATCAGGCAGTCACCCTGATTCTCCCACCCAACACAGATGCAGGTTAAGATCTTTCCCAGTAAGCCACACCTCATGGGGCTATACAGATTATTAAAAATGGGTTAGTCGAGATGTGAGAGTTAGCCAATAAGACGCTGGAACTAATGGGCCAGGCAGTGTTTAAAAGAATACAGTTTCCGTGTAATTATTTCGGGTGTAAAGCTAGCCGGGTGGCGGTACGCAGCCAGCAGCTTCTATTTCAACATAACTGTACCATGGTTGCCTGTTGCTGTCAATAAATCTTTCTTCGTGCTTTTGTGGCTCACCGTGCTCCTCACTCATGAAGAGACAGAGCCCTGGTGTTCAACAGCAGCACTGCAGAACGCAGTGTGCTTCCCTGCAGCCACCTGCTCTATTGCATTCCTGCAAGGATCTCTTTTGCCTGTGTCCATCTTCAGCATCATTGCTCTCGCTGAGCTCATAGCATCATGCTAAAAAGCTCAAACTTCGAGGAAGATGGGACAAACATGTGATGTTTACACTTCCTCCACCACAAAGACCTCCCAGACTGAGGTGTCTGGGGATCACATGATAATATCAAGGACAGAGACAAAGGAAAGTTTGCAGAGAAATCCTCAAGAAGTATTTAAATAAGTTAAGTTTCCATAACCTCTGATGATTATGAGGCTTTTTTCTACTTTTCTAGAAATGTTGTAGGAGCTGCTGGCCTATTCCCACAGGCCAGCTCCTGGCCGCTTGGCTAGCTTATACCCCAAAATAACAACACACAAATTGTATTCTTTTAAACATGGCTTGGCCCATTAGCTCTAGCCCTTACCGGCTAATTCTCATATCCCGATCAACCCATCTCTAATAAACTGTGTAGCAACAATCTTACAGGGAAAGATTCAACATGTCTGACCTGGCAGCTTGCTCCATTGCATCTGGCCAGGAGAGGGGAGCATGGCCTCTGTCTGAGGCGTCTTACCTCGCTTCCTCTTCCTCCCAGCATTCTGTTCTGTTTACTCTGCCTACCTAATTTTCTACCTATCAGGGCCAAGCAGTTTCTTTATTTTTAACCAATGACCTTCCTCCATCATAGAAATGTTTTGAATATAACTGATTTGAATGTGGCAGAAAAAAAAAATCCAAGTAACCCAAAATGCTGGGTTTGAACCCAATCTACTGTGTTCTCTGGGGAACCTTGAATCCAGCAGAAACCATTGGAGCTCAGTCTGCCCTTTTTTCTGTTGTTTGCTCATTAAACATCACAGCTGGGCCAGTGTGGGACTCTGTGTTTACACAGGACCACGTAATTCAATTGAGGAAAACATCAACAGACCTGAAGAGTGAGATTAGTTTTCCTGCCTGAGTGGCCTAAATAACATGACGGTTTCCCCTCATGAGAAACAAAATGAAATAACTCAGAGAATTAAGTGAAGCAGAAACTCAGCCCCTCTGGTTTCCCCTCTGCAGCTTGCTGTTTAGTCTTTGAGACTTCCCATGGCCTAAGGATAAATAAATTCTACACGGATTTTAACAATAATAATACGTGGCAGAGAGAGAAAACTGGATCTGATTCCTACAGTGAAACTGCAATGAACTGGAGCTCTCAGAGAATGGAGTTTCCTGCTGTCTCTGGGGTTGCTGGGAGTTGCCTTATTAAAAGGTTTCCTTGTCATGAGCTACTTCCCCTGCCTCAGTACTTCCTAATTAGCTGTCTCTGAATTGCCTTGAATAGCACAGGGGACTAATTTCTCACCTACCAGCAAAGCCCAAAATGTTGTTAGAAGAGAAGCATGGGTAGATCTGGGTCCCCCACTCCTCCAGGGTAGATCTGTGTGTCCCCCTACTCCAGAGTAGATCTGTGTCCCCCTACTCCAGGGTAGATCTGTGTCCCCCTACTCTTCCAGGGTAGATCTGAGTCTCCCTACTCCAGGGTAGATCTGTGTCCAACTACTCATCCAGGGTAGATCTGTGTTCCCCTACTCCTCCAGGGTAGATCTGTGTCCTCCCTACTCCAAGGTAGATCTGAGTCTCCCTACTCCAGGGTAGATCTGTGTCCCCCTACTCCTCCAGGGTAGATCTGTGTCCCCCTACTCCAATGCTCACAAGTCATCTAGCCCTCTTACAAGCTAATTCACAACAAGCTGCTTGCGGAGCTACCCCAGCTGAATTTTCTGCATATCTACACCCACTTGTGAGTGTTTTAGAGTTTCTTAAAGCTATAGGAAAGTTGTCCACTTCACGAGGAAGCTGTGCTTGCTTGAGCTCCAGGTCATTGGTGTTTTCCAGATCCACAGCTTTGGTCTCTCTGTGTAATGTTTGCAGAACAAGATAAAATAAAAATAATAATAAGAGGATGACTTCCCCAAATTAGAGGCAGAGGAGACTAGCAGAAAGGGAGGGTCCACAGATTTTAGTAAATGAGAATGAATTGCCCACTGATCTTGAAATCAGTCAGTGCCATCTGCTAGCATATCCACTGCTTGCTTGGAATTCCAGGAAGCTTCTGGTCCATTAAGATGTAAACCGGGGTCATCATTATTTCTATTGCATGTTCCTATGGTTTCTGGTGTACATGTATCATAGAATATGTGTGTTTCGTGAATGTCCGAGAGAGGACTTAAATTGGCCCTTGAATTGGGGATGGCAGGCTATCTCTCCAGGACTCAAGGTTGAACACGGACGTCAGTAGGCATGGAGACATGGTGTTGTTCTGAGTGTCAGGAATCATCAGGACATCTTATAGAGGAGTCGGGTACAGTATAGGGGTCACCGAGGTCTTCTGCCTCCTCAACCAGCTTATGACAGCCATCACCATTGGGTTGATCACTGTCTCCTGGTTTCTCCATGACACTTTCTGCCTTAAGATAGTCATCTCTAAAGATGCTTTCCCATTCTCTTGTGCCACCCTCACACCCCTTACTTCAAGACATACATAGTACATTGCTCCTTTCTTGCAGGAAGTGAGGTACTCTGCAGAATGTTATTCATGGAATCTGGGTCACACTAAGATTTTAAAGGGTTTTTTTTTTTTCAGACAAATGGGTCGGTTTTATTTTCTTCCCACGTATCAGCTTTCTAGTTCTCGTGCCAGGAATCTGTACCGTTTTGCAAATCAAGCACAATTTATGCCAGTGTAGTGTTCGCCAGACCAGTCCGCAGAATTCTTCTTGTAGAGGCAGAAGTGAATTTCCAGTGCTAATCCAGTCTTCCTTCTAGTGGGCTGCTCAACGCTGCTGGAGTCATGGCCTTTTGCTGCTGGGGCTCTAGGTGCATCTTAGATTCTTCCAGTGATGAACCATGGTCAGTGGTCACCTACACAAGATCAGTGTTCCAACAGGCAGGTGTTAACTGAACTCAGTAGGCTAAGACAGACAGCAAGCATAGTTGTTCTCCATGCGTTGTCTTCCTCTGTCAACATGTGATCTTCTTGCTTGTGTTTTCCTCTTCGTTGGGACCTCTTGGAAATGGAAATACAGCTTCCGGAGGAAGACATGGTGAGAATGCTCATTGGCAAGGAGGAGTTTGAGGAGGTACTTAAGGAGGCTGGGGAGAAGCTGGTGGCAGTGGACTTCTCAACCTCTTGGTGTCTAAAGGCTTTTTTTAAACACTGCAGACACAGAGTCTCCCTAAGGATGAATTCAAATAGAAACTCACGTAGTATTTTAGCCTCTCACTAACTCCTGCTTTGCTGTGATATCTTGTTTGTGTTCTGACAAATAAAGCTTGCCTGCAAATCAGAGGTTAGAGCTAATAATAAAAACCCAGAGACAGAAATTGAGGTTTAACTAAAAAAACAGAAAAGGAAAGTATCCAAGCCACTAGAAAAATCTTACCTCTACCAAGGTTGGGTGACCACAAACTAAACAGATAGGCCTCTCTCATTTACACTCCCTCTAATGCTAGGATTAAGACCATATGACTCCCTAGGATTGGGATTAAAGGTGTAGGCCACCACCACCTGCATTTTTCTGCACTGATCTTGTGTAGCCCAGGGTGGCCTTGAACTCACAGAGATCCATCTGACTCTGTCTCCCAAATCCTGGGATTAAAGGTGTGTGGCACCACTGCCTGACCTCTAGTGACTTTAGCTTTGCCTCTGGTCTTCAGGCAAGATTTATTTGTCAAAATACAAATAATATACCACTACATTTCCCCTTTTTGTCTACAATAAATAAGAAGGCTATAAATAATATAAGGGAAACTACATACAATGATTACAATGACTATATATTATATACAGGCAACAAATACATCAGCAATGTCTAGTTCATTTGCATTTGGCAAATTCAGAAAAAATACTCCACATCCATACTATCTGGGTGAGTCCAATTTTTTTTCAGTCTGAAGAGTAATGGAGATGAGAGGTGACTTTGGCTGTTCCTTACTTCTCTGATCTTTCAGCATTTACCCCCTATATCTGATTCCAGGTTTTTATTGTTAAGACCAATTAGAATTCATGCCACATTGCTTCATACACATTTCATGGTGGACTTCTAGAAACATAAGCAAGGAAGAAGTCTGCATGGAAATGAAACTTTCCTGCCACCCCTATGTATTGCCATGAAGGCTGGCCATAGTCTGCCAGTCCTGCAGAGTCCGTACAGAATTCCATTGAGTTCAAACAAAGCTGTCAGCATTCTCGGTTCTGGGTTCCATTTGGCTAACTGTTTT
Source organism: Microtus obscurus (assembly GCA_963919715.1). Lineage (NCBI taxonomy): Eukaryota > Metazoa > Chordata > Mammalia > Rodentia > Cricetidae > Microtus > Microtus obscurus. Next base: position 18,233 of record CAWTZC010002322.1, on the reverse strand, counting down.
CAGGCCAGTCCAGACAATAAAGTCTCAGTAGGAGAAGTAGCAAGGTATCAGCTAACACAGTGCTCTGGGAAAGAATCAGGAGCCCCGAAAGCCGGAACTGCATGGCTCAGGTCTGCATTTTCCTCACTAACTCTCCGCCTGGCTTTTATCATAAGTGTCGCAGCTGTTCACATCACCCAAAGTGGGCCACTAGCAAGGAGACCCACACCTCAGCTGAACTGGGTGGAGAGCAAGGGAGGCAAGAGTTCTATTTGTTTTAACTTATTAGTAATTTGGGGCCTGTTTCCTGTCTCTGGTGATGTTGCCTAGAAACCCTGTGACTCTGATTTGAATCCAAGTTACTAATGGAACATTTGGCAAAGCCCTGGAAAAAGCTCTTGGATCCCTGTCATCATACAGGGAACTTTCTCTCCATGTTATCTCTGCATGTGTCTCAATATAATATGAGACTATGACCTTTTGGTTGTCAGCATGGGTGTCATAAGGGTGGAGGAATATTTCTTCTTTTCCCCAAGTCCCTGCCTCTGAATAAGGCAGCACTCCCACTAAATAGACAACGTTGGAAAAAACCCTTTGCCTTTCTTGCCTTCATTTGCTGTTCCAGAGAGGAAGAATGATTAAAACTTGTAAGGGGACCTCACTTGTCTTGGGGAAGGCTCAGTGTGTCAGCAATCAATGCCCATGTGTGCTCTCTTTCTTTCTCTACCAAAGTTCTGGGTGAGGGCCTGCCATAGGGAAAGGCCAGTGCTCTTTGACTTACATTGCCAAGATGAGGCTAGCCAGCACAAAAGCGTTTTCCCATGAGATAAAATGAAGAAAAAAAATCTGTATTTTAAAGACGGAGGACTAGATCACTTTTGATCAAATGGAAAGAATAAACAAGCAAGGACTACAAGTGTCTCAGTACATGAAGAAAACGAGGTAAGCTATTCGTCTACCCTGAGATGGAAGCTCTCTGAGGCTTACTGCTGCAGCTCATAAATATCTCAGCCACACCTCACCCTGCTGTCATTATTTATTTATATGTCTGTTCCCCTTATTGAACTGGAAATCATTTAAGAACAGAGCCACCTTTTGTGGCTTCCTGGTCATCTCAGGTGGGCTTTTCTGCAAAGCTGCTTTCTGAACTAGTTACAGTCAACCAACTGTCCTACAGAAGGATTCTGTTTGTCCTTCTAGGGAATGTTTCCTGGCACATGGACTCTTTAAAATGAAGCAAATTCAAGTATTTTATTGACTGGGACTTAAATAGGAGCCGTGACCAGAACAAAGCCAATTTCCCTGACAGGACTTTAAATCAAGGGTTCTGTTTCTGAGAAGCCATTCCAACCTCTGCTGTCTTGGTCTTAGTGATTGCTTAAGACTATCCAGCTGTCTTCACTCCTTCACTTTTAACTTCTTCTGCTGACCAAATGTCCTCAACAGCTACATTATAAGGAAGTAGCGTTCTGAGTGGAGTTATAGTCTCACATCTACCTCCAGGCTTTACAGCCTTGTTTCTATCTCCCTTAAACATAAGCTCTCACACTGTCTATCTGTGATTCTATCACCTTAGACACCAACACAAGGAAGGGTTTCTGAGTAATGGACCAGCTCAGCACACATGTCCTTCCCAAGGTTTGTAGGTTGCTGATATTTTTATTTTATCTTCTGTCTCATACCTTCAACACAATCAATTGACTTGCATTTTCCATGAAAACACCCCCAAGGAAGAAAAGTCCAACATTCTCTTCAGGATAAAGGCAAATAAATGGATTAGCCTAAAGATAATGTTGCTCAAGTCCTAATGTTCCAATAGAAAACATTCTCTTAGCATGGCAGAATGTCTAACCATCCTGATCAAATTGTATTCTCTTTAGGTTTTCTTTATGTTGGGCCAAGGGTCACAGTGTGAAACAAAGAGCAGAGGGACAGAAGGAGAACTCAAGGTTCCAGCCACGACCTGACTCCTAGTCAAGCCACTTAACCTCCTCCATCGTCATTGCACTTGGGCTAAGAGGGGGAGAAGCCAGAATCTGCACTAAAAGCTCTTATAGACAGTTTCAAGAACCTTGATAGGTCTGACATTTTTCCTTCTTGACATCTAAACAGGTAGCTTGTCACAATGTCATGAATGCTGACAAGATGCAGCCATCTTGATCAGAGACTAAAGACTTTGTTACAATAATCACATTGCAATCAACAGAAGTGTGACTTAGTGGCATCAGTTCCCCTTGCTGTCAGGTTGGATGGAGCAACTAATTGCTATTTAGAAGGAAAACTCTCTATTCAAGTCATCTTAAATCCTAAATCTTATCATGATTGATAGCACACATGCTGCCTTTGCTCCAGAAACAGACATGTTCTCCAGTTTTTCTAAATCAGATTGCTATGTGAACACACTCCGAAGACAGAGGCCAGAGGAAAAGACAATTGATGCTTTCTTCCTACAACATGTGGAAGCATGAGGGATCCATGAAGAAATGTTGCCTGGAACTTGGCCACCCTTACGGCCATCTTTGTAGGGTGACTGTAAGATGGAAACTGTGTTTCAAGCACTTAAATACAGAGAATCGAGCATTGTAGACACCTGTTGGATGTTGTGCTAGTGTATGTGGTGCTCAAGATCACACAAAAAAAGAGGGAAAATAGACACATCTATATAGATGTATGAATAAAAAACATAGACACATGTATCTTGCCAGTTCTTACCTTGTAACTGCTAAGCCAGTCCTCAGTCATGCTTAGCCTCTAGACTGATGGTGAAATCTTATCAGCCTGCACCCTAAGCCTGATTGGAAGCCCAGAGGATGGCGAGGTTCTGCCAAGGGAAGAGCAATGTTTTCATGGTTACCCCCAGAAGGAGGCTGGCTTCATTGTGGGCACAATGGTGTGTGCCTATGTCCGTGTCTTTCCAGGTTTGTCCTTGTAGTGGTTGGAATAAATGTGCCCACAGTCTCTAACATTTGAATACCAGATCCCCAGTGGGTGATATTGCTGGGGAAACTTAGAAGGATGGCTTTGTTGGAAGTAGCAGTCACTTCAGGCAGCCCTTCAGGATTTAAGGACTCGAGCCATTTCCCATGTGTTTCCTGCTTATGGTGTGAGATGTGAGTCCTCGGCTCCTGCTCCAAGTCTTCAGTTTTCTGCCTTGCTTTCCTGCCACAGAGAACCCCAAATCCCTCTGGGCTCATGAGAAATGCTTTCTTCTTTCTTCTAGGAGTTGCCTTGGTCATGGGGTTTTGTTACAGCAGCAGTACAGCCACCAACGCAGAGCCCAATCAATCTGTGAACAGGTCACTGATTTTCTTAAAGTTGCTTTGTGTGTCTCATGAACTCATGTAAAGAGAAATCATCCAGTCTGGCTATAGGGAGGAGGGCCTTGGTCTTTCCTTGGAGCAATGTGCCTTATTTTTTCTGAGGAGTAGATGCAGGTTGGAGGTTGGGTGGAGGGAATGGGAGGAGGGGAGGGAGTTGGAACTGGGATTGGTCTGCAAAATGAAAAAAAACAGTGTTTTCTTTTATAAATAGATAAGTAAGAAGAATGAGCTGAGTGTTTTAAGCAAAGGCTAGAAATAAAAGAAACAGCAAAAAAATGGAACATATTGCAAGTGAATGTTTGAAAATAATTAGCTTTTTTCCCAGTCTCAGAACTGGCAGAATTTGTGCCTTCCCTTTTGTGACTTCACTGTTCAAGCCCTTCTATAGTCTGTAGTAAGCCAAACAAAACCAGCTTTTTTTCATGCCCTCTGCTGGATATCTGAAGCTAAACATCAATAATAAAACAAAGTCAGGAACATGTACACAACAGTCAAAGCTTAGTTAAGACTTCTCAGCAATTGTGACATTCCAGGCACAATATGCATTAGTCCATGTGGTCCATCTTTACAGCAGCTCTGCTTTGTCGTCAAGGAGACAGAAACCTCAACAACATCACAAGAGCCCACACGAGTCCTAGCCAGGGGAAAACTGGAATGTGAAGCAGAACAGATCCAATCTGAAGTCAAATGAGTACTGATGTTCACACAATAGTTCAGACTCAGAGACAGTCCAGATTACATGTAGACCCTAAGGGTCCTTCCAGGAGAACAATCCTATTGCTTATGGAATGCAAGCCATAAGTTACAACAGCTTGCTTAATTTATTTTAGATCATTCATTCCTATAGGTATCCATCTACCTTCTTTGGTTCCTTTTGGGCCTTTAGATATTGATGCTTCATCAGAGTAGATTACAGGGTAGGAAGCTAAAACCTAGGGTAAGTCATCTCTAACAGTTGCTAGTGATGTTAAATCCTGTCCGTGTGCCTTCTTTCCCTGTGCATCAGCTCTAAAAATTTCCTCAATCATTTCAAATCTTTTTACTATTATCTTTTGTACAGCCTGAGTCTCCTGGCCTGTAGACTGAGTTTCCTGTCTTGCCTGATTTCTGTCCACCAGGTCCCACAGCCCAATTAGCTCCAAAGAAAATCACTCAGAGATCTACATAAGTTAGAATCTGATTGTCCCCTCAACTCAAGCTTCTTGTTAACTCTTATAACTTATATTAGCCCATTATTCTTATCTATGTTAGACACATGGCTCAGTACCTTTTCAGCAGGACAGATCACATCCTGCTTCTTCGGTGTCTGGACAGGACTGGGGAGGAATGGGTTTCCTCCTTCCCAAAATTCTCCTGTTCTCATTGCTCCACCTTGCTTGCTATCTGGTTGTCCCACCTATACTTTCTGCCTGGCTACTGGCCAATCAGTGCTTATTTAAAATATAATTCACAGAATACATATATATACACACACACACACACACACACACACACACACACACACACACACACACACACACACACATAATATATATATATATATATATATATATATATATATATATATATATATATTGCTAGTGATTTCACAGATGCCCCTAGCGTTTGGTCCTCATTCTGTACATGTGATTACAAGGTCCAAAGTTTTTTTTTAAAGATAACACCTCTTCTTTGAATATTAAAGATAACACACTCTTATTTTAATAGTGTGCCAAATGACATCCTGAAGAGATACTCTATCTGCTAACCTATCATAACTTTTTTAACAAATTTTAAATGTCAAATTCAACTGTATGAATTCTTTCAAGTAATTTCTCAGAACATTTAGACATGGATTCAATTTGTTTGTCAAATTATGGTTACACTTTTCAACTGTATTAATTTTTTCAGGTGACTTGATTTATGATGGCATTAATCCTGTTAACAAACTGTTCATTATTAGTCTGTAAAGACTGTATCATTTCTAAAAGTGCCTAATTCTAGGCTCTGTTATCAAACCTTTTTCTCAAGGGTATAATATGAAGAAAAACACTGAGTCCCAATATCCAATAAATGCATGTATCATCATAACCATATAAACCTTGCAAAATACAATTCATAGTAAAAAAAAAGTTACCAAAAGTTTCAATGTTAATGTAGTTTGCCATATTGATTTATTAATTACCTGCTATGAGATCAGGTAAATTGTTTTAGATGTAATACTTTTTATTGACCAGCAGATATCTGGTTGCAGAGTGGCGACTAGCTGCAAAGCAACAGGTGGCAACAGGAACGGTCCTGAGACACTTTAGTTTCCTGCTTTGGTACTGGTTAAAGAGTGAGAAATAAGCTTTGCTTGACAAAATAAAAGCAATTAAATCAATTCTGCACATGGAGCAAGAAGTCCAGAACTCACAGGCAGGGAGCATAAACCGGAAGCTGCACAAGAGACACCACCAGGCAAGGAATGCAGTAGTAGGAAAGAAGGATGTTCATGAGCTTTGGAAATTTACAAGTTGCTGCACACAGTTAGCTCTGCTGTGGCAGGCATTTTTTAAAAACTGCTTGGGTAAATGTAAGCCAAGCAGGCAGGGTTGAGAGGCTTTCTGTGTTGTGGACTGGTTAGGCCTTTAGGCTGTCCACCCTTTAGGTGTGGAGTCCGAATGCACATGGGGCACTGGATAAAGAAGGACCATTAAAAGAAATCCCATACTAGCTCAGAATTGAGAATAATAGATGGTTATTTATTTAGGAGTAGACTCACAGATTACAATTCTATGCTGGAATGAGAAACAGCAACCAAATTCCGCAGCCGGAAACAAGGTCATACACGTGATTTACATAGGCATAATAGTATAAGAGGCCAAGCCAAACTGGCTGGGTAGCTTGTAGGCTGATGGTGGTAGGAATTCCTGCAGCAACCTTTATAGTGATCTTCTTTATCTCATCGGTCTATAGAACATAACTTAGTGGAAGGTGTTGCATGCAGTCATTCTATAGCACCCATCATTATGGAGTGTGTCACATGTGGTCAATTTATAAAACCCATCTTTATGGCAGGTTTCACCTGTCTTTTGTAAAGAGTTTTGATGTATTTACATTGGATCTTTATTTAGCTTACTTTGTGATTTATTGTGTACATAATACTGAGTTAATAAACACCAGGCCAGTTTTCACCCAATTGTGTGGTGCCTAAATATTACTAGAATAAACTACTTGGTGCCAGAATAACAAAGATTATTTAGTCATTTTGAACCAAATTACCTTCTTGCCTCCTGTGGATCATTACCCTGATGACCATGGTGGTTGCAGAGATACACATAAAACTGTGCTACATATGTAGATCCTGTCTCATTTTTTTTATCATTTTAGTTTTATGGGAGATATCTCCTTTAACAAAGTGTTTTCAGGGTAAACCTGTAAATCTAATTTCATTGCCATGTTCTATATAATGTGCTGGATGTGGGTTAATATACTTGTTTTTCTTGAGGTAAGGAAATGATAACAAGAGGATCCCTGGGAACCAGTAAAATGCTAAACTAAGATATTTGAGATGCTTCAGTGCAAGGAAATAACATGTCTGAAAAACCAGCTGAATGGCTCCTGAGAATTGACATAACAGGATAAAATTTGAGGGTTCCTGAGTGGTGTCAGAAGTTCTTCTGTATATGTGTTGCTTTTATTGTTTAATGAATAAAGCTTCTTTTGGTCAATGGATTAACAGAGTAAAGCAAGGTGGGAAATCCAAACAGAGATGCAGAGAGAGAGAGAAGGCAGAGTTGGAGAGAAGCCATGTAGCCACCATAGGAGACAGATGCCTTGATAGGAGCTCACCAAGAAATTTCCAATAGGCCACAAACTTGTGGCGATGCACAGATTAATGGAGATTGGTTATTTCAAGGTATAAAAGATAGCTAAAATATACTTAAGTTATTACCAAACAGTATTGCAAATGATATAGTTTCTGTGTGATTATTTCAGGGTTGGAATGGTCATGAATGAAGGAACAGTCTCTGTCAACACCTAAGCTTGGTCCTACATATACATGCCACTTAAGGCCAATTGATGAGGGTTGTATATCTTGGGAAAAAGAAGAGACAACAAGGTCAGTTAACTTTGCTTGGCTATGAGAAAGAAAATTAGTCAACCTGGTCTACAGAGTGAGTGCCAGGAAATGCTCTAAGCTACACAGAAAAACCCTGTCTTAAAAAAACCAAAATTAAAAAAAAGACAAATTCAAAATAAACAAATCAACAACCAAACCATAACAAAAAACAAATATAATATTGTTTGCTATGCTATCACAGATCATTTCTGGACACTTTCTTCAACCACAGTAGACTTCTGGTGCTCAGGAGCAGGCCACACCAACCATGAGTAACCTTCTTGCCAATAGAACATCACTTATCTCTGATTCATGTTCACTAGGTTTCTGCTCCAGGTCTTGGTTATCCCTACTAGTACATGGCCCTGCTGCTGAGCCTTGCCCTCAACCCTAGAGGACTTAACCCACTCAGAAGTAGGCCACAACAGCCAGAACCAATTGGTGCATAGCACAATTTATCAGAGAGACTTCTGCCAGCAACTATGGAAACAGATTCAGAGACCCACAGGCAAACATTCGTCAGGTTGGGCGTGGAGAATTCTGCAGGAGAAAGGAGGAAAGATTGTAGGACACAGTGGTGTCAAGGTACCACCTGAAAACCCACAGAAATATCAAACCTGGGCTTTTGGATTTAAAAGAGGCTGAACTGGTAACCATGGAGCCTCATGGAACCTCTGCATATATGTTACAGTTGTGTAACTAGGTCTTCATGTGAGTCTCATACCAGTGAAAGCAGGTAATGCTTCTAACTTTGTTGCCTAATTTTGGGACCCATTCCTACTGCAGGATTGACTCATCTAACCTTGCTGATGGAGGGGTTGTTTGGTCACAGTACAGCTTGATATACCTTGGCTGGCTGATATCCATGGCCTGTATCTGAGTAGAAAAAATGGAGGGGTAGTGGATATGGCAATGGGAGGTAAAAGGAGGTAAGGGGAGGGGCTAGGAAGAGGGGAGGGACAGGACAAGAAGATTAAATTAGGATCTAAATATCAGAAAGAAGGAATATCAGGTACAATATTCTTAGTATTTTCACTCACTGAACTTGTAATTCATACTTATTGTTACTAGCTGACTCCTGTAAACTACATAAAAATATATCCTTTAGGTTCCTTGATGTTAAGGTTAGTATAAAACATGATAAAAATATGTGGGAATTTGAAAGAACTGGAACATTATTGTATTTTAATATTTAAAATAAACAAATGTAATAATAGAATGCACCCTTTATTTTAATTTAAATGCTGTGAATACTTGACGAGCTACTCTCAATGTTTTGTGCTACATAGAGATACATGAAAGTCATTGAATGAAGGACTATTTCACTGTTCCAAAACAACTCCTCAGAATAGGAATTTTTCTTTTTATTTGTTTTTATGTATTCCTTTAACAACCTGACTGCTATGTCCCTCCTTCCTCTTCCATTTAGTTTGTGCATGTATTTTTACTCCAGCAATGACAGAGGTAATGTCCATAAGGTATTTCTGTCATTCAGAAGAGTAAGAAGAGCCATGTAGCAAATGATAAAAGAATCCTGTTCTAGTTCAACTTCAATCTGAATTAATGATAAATTTTGCCCTGGACAGTAGAATAACCCAAAGCCAAAGGCACTGTTTGAGTTTGGAGATTCTGTGGAGATTTGTCACTCAAAAGAAATAAAAATATATATTTACTTTCTTGAGTTGTCATGTTTGATTCATTTTGTAATAGTTTAACCCTTATTTTTGTAAAAAAAGAATTCATATTTCTTTTATAATTTAACAGTGCCCAAAATGTCGAAATAAATTCGTGAATAGGAAAACGACTCTGCTTTAATTTATATCTAAAGAAGTATTTTGTCAGTGGATATCCTATGAAGAAGGATTTTCCTATAAAATAACTCAATGAAATCTTATTCTTTGTGACAAGGGCTGCTTTTTTGTTGTTGTTGTTGTAAGCTTTTTTTCCTTTCTGGTAAATTGACGATCTATCAGAAAAGCTATTTCAGGGTAGGGTAGATTTATGTACAGGCATGTCATAGATCTGAATGTTTAATAAGAAATCTGTAGAATCTTTAGTGTGCATGATCACACTAGAATTTAAGAATTTGAACATTGGAGAGAAGAAAAGTTTTCTTTAGAGAAAATACCACTGAGTTAATGCATTAAGTTAATGGATTAAAACTGTCCTTTTATGACAGTACTAAACCTGGGTCCCAAGCCAAGGGACATATCCGCACAGTTGTTGAGAACAAGTTGTGACTGATTCTTCTTTTGGGTTTGAAAAGGTCAACAACCATAAAAATACATACATCAATTATTAATCTAATGTCAACTTGGCATTTGAATCCTTCCTTATTGCTCACTGGTAGATGGAAATCATCCTTTCAAAAAACATCAGAGCCAAAAGGCATAGACTAGGCTACATGATCAAATATTGAAATTATCCACCCTTCTCCTAATTATTTCATAAGTTACAGAACACACAAATATCAAGAATTTCACAAACCTTAGGGTATGTTTTTTGGTCAGGATGGAGGGAGTTCAAGGACTCTGTGTGAGTCATGTGTCATTTCCCTGAATCTGAAAGCACAGAATATATCAATGTTTCATGCTTTATTCAGGACTCAACAATAATTTTCTTATTTTTTCAAATAGGCAGATTTCATCTATATCCCCAGTAAAATGTATTGATTAAATACAATTATTCTTTGAAATTTCCAAGTGTGTGTATGTGCATGCACACACAGACACACACAGACAGAGACACACACACACACACACACACACAGGTATATATTTTTATTCTGCTTACTCTTATCTCACACTTCTAGACCTTCATGACAATACCTTCAAAGATTCCCTAACCAAGAAGCTTCTTTTAGAGATCTATGGATTTTAGCTTTGATTTTTTTTTCTTCCTTTAAGTCCCTTTATTGCATTGTATTCATAGAGAATATATAGGTATTTAAACTTTTGACAATAATTTTAACTTGATACATCCAAGTTTAACTTGCTTTTTAATATATTTATAGATATAAAATTAGGCCTCTAACAGTGATAGGGACAGGGAAATTGCTGCCACTGAACAATTCAAAACAAAACAAAGAGGTAACTTCTTCCTGTTTTTTCCACCTCGTGCCCCACCCCACTTCTCCACAAATTCCATCACAGACCCCCATTTAGAGGGTGCTGGGATGAAGATGACGAAGTGGAGGATACCTAGTCAAGTGCACACACTGTGATAAGTACAGAGAATAAGTACAGTGGAAAGGGAAGAAAAGAGTACTGGGATAGTTAGGGACGTTTAAGGATTTCCCAGAAAAAAAAAATAAAACAGTCCTGGGATGTGGTTGCTCAGGGGCAAAAAACAATGAAACTGTTCAGACTTCTTTAAAAAAAAAAAAAAAAAAAAAAAAAGGGAGGGGGGAAAAAAGTGAAAAACCTAAACCAAAGAGAGCGGCATTCCTACCCTCTTCTCTGGCCCCTTGGTACTGACCAGCCAGTCCTTCCCCCACCCCCCACAAAAGAAACAAGGGAGGTTAAAGAAAAATAAGCCCCATTTCCTATCCAAGCCAGTTAACAAAAGGCTTTGTTTCTCTCCCCTAAACAAAGGCTTCAGGGAGAGGCCTGTTTCTGTTGAGTCCTTTGCACCTTTCCATGGAAGCTCATACCGGCTGTCTCTCACTCCTAGGGGCTCTCTGCTGGCTCAATCTCCTGTGGTCTGTCCTTCTCAGATATCTTTCTTTTATTTAAACAAAAAGTCCAAAGTGCATTTCTGATGAATATAAGGGCCTGGGATTGAAAAAGACTTGCCCAGGCAGGATCGGGTTGGCAGCCCCAGCCCATCCCTCCTAAGTTTGGGGCCTCAGGATGGCATGCACTGCACCCGGTCAGGGCCCTCCTCCTCGTCCGATGTGTCTGAGGAGCTGGGAGACTCATCAGAGTCCGTGTCTGTGGCCCCAACCCCAGGTTCTCGCCAGCGCCGATGATGACGTCGCTGTCTCAGGTGATGCATAAGGAACCAAAGCATGTGACTATCAAACAAGTCAGTGTGATGTAAGCTATCTTCATCCCGTTCTCGCTTGTTCTTCTTAATCACGTCCTTTAACCCTGTCAGCTCAGTGGACGCTTCAGCTGTGGGTGCCCAGATCTTCACATCATGGTCCAGGCCACTGGTTGCCAAGACAGGTAGGTGAGGATGGGGCTCAAGACAGTTTACCACACCTCCCTTGTCTCCCTCCATGAACTGAATGATCTGGCAAGAGGACTTCTCCCAGAGGAAGATGTGCCCGCAGTCACTACCGCTCACCACAAACTCACTCTTGGGGCCATAGAAATTGACGCCTTTTACTGTAGCATTATTTCTATGACCTTTATATCTCTTAATATATTGGGCCCCATCACTGTGAGAAGAGTTGAAAAGGTAAATGTCTTCATCATTGTAACTAGCCAGGAGCTCTGTGCCGTCGTGGCTGTACACAAGACAGGTGATGTTTGCTTTGGACTCACTGTTCACCAAGTGATGAGGACAGAATTTCTTTAGTACTCCATTATTCTCATTCTCATCAATTTTCCTCTGGTCATAAATCCTTACAAACTGGTCTCGTCCACCTACTGCAAACTGGTGGGTATTAGCAGGGTTCACATAGATTGTATAGAGCCCCACTTTCTTCTCCTTCTCTTTCGTCACCACCAGTTTCGAAGCTGGTCTGTCTTGTCTCAGATCAATGGTGAAGACAACAGCATCTTCACCAGCAGACAGAAACGTACAGGGAGAGTCTGGTTCTAGGGCCAACTTGTGAGATGCTCCCTTGTGCTGGGCCACACGCTTTGTGTTCTTGCAGCACTGTGTAGCAGACAGTTCTGCCACACGGACCTGCCCATCCCGGGCACACATTGCCAGGGTGGAATCACCACTGTTAGGAAGAAACTTGGCCTGGAAGACATTACTTTTGTGGCCACTCTCAAAGTCCAGTACTGGTTGCCGCCGCACCCAATCCCATACCACCACCTTCAGGTCATCACTGCCACTGGCCAGCCAGGTGCCACGCTGGTTAAAGTGCAAGGTATTGACCCAACCGGTATGGCCCTCAAGCCCATGCTGTAGGCGGAAACGCTGCACAAAGACTCTTGCCCCACAAGCCTCATACACGAAGCGGGAACTTGAACCCAGCTCCCGCTCCCGAAGGGCAGGAAGGGCTTGCCAGCGAGGTCGGGGCAAAGCTGTTGTCTCTGAAGATACCCAGTCTTCCAGGGCTCGCTCATCATCTGATGAGTCCTGATCACGGCTGGCCCGTTTGCGCTGTACACGGTGCCGAGGCTGTTCTTCTTCCTCCTCTTCAGAGTGGTCATGAACTCGGTTCTCATCATTGATGGAATAATGGCCAGTGTCCTCCATGCTGTCAGAGTCCTTGTCTTCACCTGAGCTTTCTGTGTCTGTACCTCGACTTTCTGTGCTGGTGCGGTTGGGGCCACCATCATCCCCAGTCAAGCTCAAACTGAGGTCTGAGGCCTCTACTTCAATACCTGAGGATGTTTCCCTCCCCTCTTCAGCTCCAGACATCTCTTCTGGACTGCTAGACAGGCTTCCATTAGCTAAATCTGTTCTGCCATCTGTGCTGCTCCCTTTGCTGGACATCTTGAAAATGATATTTGCTGTATCCAGCCTTTCCTCCTTTTGTCACCGGTGTAAGGCTGGCTCCTGAGAAAACTCTTCTGGAGGTCCACTGAATAACGGGTAGGTCAAGGGGAGGGCGTTCGGCTGGGACAGTTACAAGCACGGGAGTCGGCGAGGCTCGGCGGCCCGCTTCCCGTCTTGGGTCATCCTTCTGCCAGCGGATGCTCCGACTGTTCCAGGCCCAGCCGCCCCGTCCACTGCCGCCACCAACACCGCCGCCATCTTACACTGGCCTTAGCTTTGATTTTTAAAAAAATATTTTAGGCTGACTTTGGAAATTTATTCTATCAGTGTGACTATAGGCAGCTTTGAAAAATAGTGGAACTCCTGAGTCCTCTCCAACGTATAAAAGAGTGAATGCATTATCTCTCTCCAGAAATATCATCCAGAACTCCCAACATAAAGACAATATCTAATACAGTCACAGTGCAGGCAAACATATAAGACATAAATCAAGATTAAAAGTTTACAAGTAGGACTTCACAAAAGAAAAAATAGTATAATAAAAGAAGCAATAAACTGAGTGAAGAAGAAACCCACAGAATGGGGTGAACCTTTACCAGCTCTACCACTAGTGGGATTAAAATTCACAGTATAATAAAGAACTCCAAAAACAGAGTCAGAAACTAAATACTCCATTTAAGCTTGTACCTAAAATATTTTATTAAATGGGAGAAAGAGGGAAATTTCCCAAAAAGTATCATAAAATTGTCTGTCTCTATTATTCATATGGAAATGCTTATCAAAGCACTGCTCAGATTTCTTCAAACTCCAGTCAGAAGGGCAAAGATAAAAAATATGGCTGCCATCCGGACAAAACTGGCAGCCACTGGTGGGGAATCAGGAGCTACTGCCATGAACTGCTTTATATAGTGTAAACCGAAAGGCCAATCGAATGAGGCCCCTTTCCTAAGAGGACGTGTACTTGAAGACAACATTAAAAGACCAGAATCTTAAGTAGTTGAGCATGTCTCTGACAAGTTGACAGACAGAGATTGTTAACCCCCCTCCGCCAGAGTACATAAACACTAAGAGAAATGGACAGCTGACGAATCAGCTGCAGTTCACACAGAAAGTCGTCTTGAAGGCTCTCTGGAAGCATCAGTTCTTCTGGCCTTTTCAGCAGCCTATGGATGCTGTGAAACTAAAGCTACCTGATTATTACACCATCATAAAAACCCCAATGGATTTACATATAATTAAGAAGCGGTTGGAAAATATTATGTGAAGGCTTCTGAATGCACAGAAGAGTTCAATACAATATTTTCAAACTGTTATTTATACAAGTCTGAAGATGACATTGTTCTCATTGTCCAAGCTCTAGAGAAGTTATTTATGCAGAAATTATCTCAGATGCCACAAGAAGAACAAGTTGTGGGTGGTAAGGAAAGAACAAAGATACTCAACAAAAGATACCAACTTCCTTTGCTAAGGATCAAATCCCTCCAAAGCAGCAGAAAATTATTTAAGCAGCAAGAGATTTCTTCTGGATTTTGTGAGCTCTTCTTCTCTCCCTTAAACATGGGACATGAAGCTCCCCCTATCACTGACTCACAGACTGTATTCCAAATCACAAAGGATATGAAGAGAAGATGCCACAAATCCTACCACTTCCATAGTTAAAGCAAGCAGCAAGTCTCCTCCGACAACCAGAGAAATAAAGTCAATGACCATGTTGGTGAAAGAGAACATACTGAAGAGTGTTTTGGCAGACTCTCAGCAACAACAAAAAGTTTTACAAACAGTCAAAGTAATTGAACAATTGAAGTACTGCAGTGTGATTCTTAAGGAAATGCTGGCCAAGAAACATTTGCCATGGACCTTCTATAGTCATGTGGATGCTGATGCTTTGGGGCTCCACAACTACTATGACCTTCTCAAAAATCCCATGGATCTTGAAACTATTAAGGGGAAAATGGACAACCAAGAATAGAAGGATGCATGCTGCAGATGTCAGATTAATATTTATGAATTGCTACAAATACAACCTTCCAGATCATGAAGTCGTGGCAATGGCTAGAATGCTTCTGGATGTTTTTGGCATGCATTTTTGTCAAGATTTCTGACGAGCCTATTGAGTGCATGCACACATATCACCTTACAACAAGCAGTGTGAAAGCCCTCAGTAGAGAAAGTAGCAGCAAGACCTCCTCGGAGGACTACTCTTCTGAAGACTCTGAGGATGAGCATGTACAGCACATCGCCAAGCTTCAGGAACAGCTTATTGGTGTTCATCAGCAGCTACGAGTTCTTTCCCACGTCCCATTATATAAGCTAAAAAAAAAATGAAAAGTATAAAGAAAACACCAAAAAGAAAAAAAAGGTTTATAACAGATGAAAAGAAAAAGAAAAAGCTTAAACTAATCTAAAGGCGTAAACCACGAACAATGCCACACCAGTTTGGAGTTATTATTATTAGGGTAGTATTTATTTAAAGAGGAAAACCTTACAGATCACGATCCCAGACAACAGCTCTCTGCACAACTAGAAAGGGAGTCTAGTCGCCAGACGAGCAGGAAGCCAAGAGAGAGCGGAGGAAGTAGAAGCTTTTTGAATGGAGAGAAACCACGCCCCAATGGGCTGTTATCTCAGCAGCTATTGGTTGGAGGGGCGGAAAGACCTCCCGCAACACTAATCAAACAGAAAGAAAGGCCCCAGAGCAATCAACCAAAAAAGAAGCCACCTTTGAAATCTGAAGGTGAAGATAATGCAAAGCCCATGAACTATAATGAGAAAAGGCAGTTGAGTCCGGAGATAAACTTCCTGGGGAAAAGTTTGGGCATATAGTTCATATAATACAATCAAGGTAGCCTTCCCTGAGAAACTCCAACCCATATGAGATCGAGATTGACTTTGAGACTGGAGAAGTATGTCCTTGCCTGTCTGCAGAAGCGGTCACTGAAACCGCAAGCAAAGAAGGTCGTCTGCTCTAAGAAAAAGCTCCATTCCCAGAAAAAAAAAAAAGCTGGAGAGTCGGTTGCTGGACATCAACAACCAGCTGTACTCTGAGAGAAGCCCCAGCCCCTGCCCCCGCCACCTACAACACCAGCTGGTGAGCGGGTCCGCCTGAGTGACACCAGCAGCAGCGGTGGCAGTAGCAACAGCAATAGCAGCAGCTTGAGGTCCTGAGGTCCCTGAGCAGCAGCAGTGACTTGAGCTCCTCCGACAGCAGCGATTTGGAACCAGAAATATTTCCTAAATTTGCTGACGCAAAACAGAATGTTTTACCTCTGAAAGAGAATAAAACAATACAGGTTTCTGTGTAAGATTCAGGTTCTGCTGACCTTAGCTTGCTCAGAAGGCTACACCACAATGTGCAGCACCACGGAAGCAATCCCAGCAGGTGCATGGCTACAATGTGTCATCTGCAGACCATGGAGAAGACTGCATCTGTGCAGACTCAGTCTCTTTCAGGTGATTCCAAACATGTCTGGAATGGCCCTACTGTGGTGCATACCTCTGCTGAGAATCCCACAATGCTAGAGCCAGACTGTCATGTTCATGTGCAGAAGGATATGACGATTAAGAATGCAGAGTATTGGAAAAGTTTATGCAAGCCAGTGAAATCATCAAGTTTACTAAAATCTTCAGAAGAACTTTTCAACCAGTTTGAAAAACTGCAATAGAAAAGGAAGCAAAAGCCCGGACTGAGGAGCAGCAGATGCAGAAACACCTGGAACAGAATCCAAAGGAACCAAAAGTATCTCAAGAGAATCAGAGGAAGCTTGGGAATGGATTGACTCTAGAATCTTTATCAAATAAAATGGAAATCAAGTGTCATGGAGAAGAGCGCGATGAACAGCAGCAATTAGAAGCTCAAGACCAAAGCAAACCCTGGCTTCTCAAAGACAAGAACTTAGCAAGGGAGAAAGAGCAAGAGTGGAGGAGAAGAGAAGCATGGCGGGTACCATTGACATGACTCTTCAAGGTGACATTATGACAATGTTTGAAAATAACTTTGATTATAATTCAGTTTTAAATTAACTATCACCTTTAAATTAATGGTACAAATATTTACAATGCATGTGGTAAAGTGATTACTTTCAACCAGCAAGATACCAATCATATATTATGTTTTGACTGCCCTAAAATAATTAAATATTTTTCACATGAATTTTTAATAAATATTTTAATTTTAAATACATAATTTATAAAAAGTTTTATAATTTTGATCTCTAATATATTTTTATCAATCTACCGAGGACTGTCAACTATGTATTATAGCCCTGATCTAAGCAAGTCTGAAAGGGATCATCTGATTGAAAAAAAATGAAGAATATATAAAAGTATCTAAAAACAAAAAAAGACAACAAACAGGAAAAGTGGGAAGGGGTGAAGGGAAAAGGTAACACTGATTCACTCTTGGCGAGATTGGTAAATTTTACAACTTTACAAACCATTTTGAATGATTGTCAAGTTGACAGTAAACCTAGCATAAGAAACAACTATACCACTTCTAGTCACATGTCCAAAGGAATTGACTTCTTGTTCAAGGACACTTTCTAGGTCATGTTAACTGTTGCTCAATTCACAATAGCTGAAAAATGTAAACCGCCTTAATACTCTTCAAATGAGGATTATATACGAAAGTGTTTAACATGTAATATAGAACACAATTCAACTTTAAATAAAAATGGATCTTGAAATTTGCAGGTGAATGAAATGAAGCAAGAAAGTTCACATCAAGTGAGACAACCCAGACCAAGACACCAGAAACCACATTTTCTTATTTATTTGTAATTCCCAGCTACAAATTTATAGATCTCAGTTTACAATGTTCAGTAAACAAAGACATCAAGACAGTGTAAAGGAACCATATGCAGGGTAGTCCTGCAGATTGGGAAGTTAATGAGGGATAAACGTTCTATAAAGATGAAAACAAAATCATAGGGCCAAGGTTCCAAGTGGGGATGAGGGAGATAATTTAAAACAACAGGGGAACAGGTCAGGAAGGTGAAATAAAAGCAAAGACATTTGATGAACTTTCTATGGTTCATATTTAAATTCATTTTTAAATTTTATTTTGTGTTTATATTTTATATTTACCTAAAGTTATACTCAAAACATGTGAATATAAGTATATACATGCACATAGAAATTTGTATCTTAAAAGAACCTAAGTCACTTGGGCTAATAGACTCCTCACAGGGATGATATACTAACAAATAGGTAGTATAAAGAATGAGAAAACT
>CAWTZC010002321.1:0-12782 GCA_963919715.1 Microtus obscurus | reverse complement strand
TAGAAATGTTGTACCAGCACAAAGCTAAATCAACCAGGTGAATTCGATCTGAAGAATGAGCGGACCTCGCGAAGAACAGAAGCTGTTGTCAAATCTCTCCAAAAAGCACAGGACGAGATGGTTCTCAATGCAGAATTCTCTATCAGAACTAGAAGAGCTATACCTACACTCCTAGTAATGTATTTCACTATGAGAAACAGGAAAGTCATTGCCAAATTCTTTTTAACGAAGCTAAAGATTACGCCTGATACAAACCATCACCCAACCAAGAGTAGAATTACGAGCCCTATTCTCACTCATGAATATTGATGCAAAAATTCTCAATAAAATACTGGCAAATCGAATTCAAGAACATATTAGAAAAATTATCCAT
The DNA here is from genome assembly GCA_963919715.1 of Microtus obscurus. Lineage (NCBI taxonomy): Eukaryota > Metazoa > Chordata > Mammalia > Rodentia > Cricetidae > Microtus > Microtus obscurus. The sequence goes on along the minus strand of CAWTZC010002321.1, from coordinate 12,409 downwards.
TATGACTCGCTAGGCTTTTCATCCCAGAGATGCAGCTGTTGTCAACATACGCAATCTATCAACGTAATCCAACATATAAATAAACTGAAAGAAAAAACCATATGATTATTTCATTAGATGCTGAAAAGCATTCGAGCAAAATTCAACACCCCTTTATGAGAGGTAAGAAGGTCTTGGAGAGATTAGGATACAAGGTCATACCTCACATTTGACGCTGTATTTAGCAAGACAGCTAACATTTCTGTAATTGAACGGAGAAAAACCCAAAGCCACATCCCATTAAAATCTAGGGACAGACAAGGGATGTCCACTCTCTCCATACTCTCTTCATATAGTGCTTGAAATTCTGCATAGCGAGACAGACAACATAAAAGGGATCAAGGTATTCATATTGGAAAGGAAGAAGTTAAGCTTTCGTTATTTGCGATGATATACAGAAAGTATACACAAACAAAAACTCTACAAGCCAGAACTATAGCTGATAAAACACCTTAGTAATGTGGCAGGATTGTAAGATCTCCAAAGAATCAGATGCCTTCCTATACACTAAGGATAAGAAAAAGAAACAGAGGGGAAAACAGAAGAAGCATCACCCCTACACGATAGCCACAAAGAGCATAAAGTATCTCCTGGAATAACCGCTGACCAAGAGTTGAAAGATCTATTTGACAAGAACTTTAAGTCTTTGAAGGCAGAAAGAAGTGGACCCAGAAAATGGAAAAGATCTCCCTTTTTTGCTCTTGGATCAGGAGGATTTTTGAGTGGAAAATAATTTCTCAAAAAGCAATCTAGATTCAATGCAATCCCCCCATCAAAATCCCATCGTTGCCTTCACAGATCTGGAGAACAATAATCAACTTCTATATGGAAAAACAAAAAACCTTGGATAGCCAAATCAATGCTTATACAATAAAGGAACATCTGGAGGCATTACCATCCCTGACTTCAAACTTTATTACAGAGCTGCAGTATTGAGTAAACAGCTTGGTATTTACAAATCAGAGAAGTTGACCAATTGGAATGAATATTACCCTGACTGTACGATAAAGAAGCTAAAAGTATACAATGGAAAAAAAGAGTACTTCAACAAATTGTGCTGGCAAAACTGGATGTCAATCTGTAAGAAGAATGAAAATAGATCCATATCTATCACGATGCACAAAACTCAAGTCAGTGGATTAAAAGAAGTAGCAAAGAAGAGCTTGATAGACATCAGATAATAACCTTCATCAGGCCAATGAATGAGACGTTGTAGAAACAGACACATTGGAGCACCGGACTGAGACCCTCAAGGTCCGAATCAGGACCAAGGAGAGAGAACACAAAGGAATTTAGTCCATAACGAAAATGTCACCACTCTGAGACAATGGGGATGTTCTCGACTCCAAGGCCAGCTGGCTGGGTCTGAAAAAGCCTGGGTTAAAACCGGGTCTCGCTTGAACATAACGGAAATAAAAAGGAAATACAACGTTACTGAGACCTCAAGAACAATGGCAATGGGTTTTTGATCCTCTCACCAATCACTGGCTTTGTAGCCTTAGGTGAGTTTTTGGATGCTCACCTTACACTAGGACCACAATAGAGGTGGGTGGTCTTTGGACTCCCACAGGGCAGGGAACCCTGATTGCTGCTTTGGGGCTGTTGAGGGAGGGATTTGATCGGGGGAGGGGGAGGGGGAGGTGGCGGTGGGGAGTGGGAGACAGAAATCTTTAATAATAATAAATAAAAATGAAAAAAAGAAAAATAGAAATGTCAAATGTTTCAATTGTGGCAAACTTAAAGTCACCCAAAAAAGGATTATAAATGGGTCATTCCTAGAAACAACAATATTTTTCGGATAATCCTAAAATGAGAATGCCCCTCCCCTTCTGAATTATGTGAAGGTGTGGCAAAAGTAGACATTGGACTAATGGGGAATGAGGTCAACAAGGGGCATTTAGGTAACCATGTACTATTGGGAAACTCCTTGAGAGAGCCTCTTTGAGGCCCATTTATTCCAGAATTCTCCCCTAAAGATGATGTTGCTCCCAAACAGTGGGGAGTAAATTTAAGACAAAGATGCCCATTTCCAAGAGGGTAGAGTCGGTGGGTTTTGGTCATTCAATCATGACATATATTTGTCATTGTTAGGGGAATTATTACAAGTGCTTATATTATTGGTAATGGTCCAGAAAAAAAAAAACTGAACGGAGATTATTCTGTGGGTTCTTGTTTTGACAAGAACAAAGGAATATATACACATATTCATTTCATATAGATATATTAAAAAGCATTATGAATGTACTCTGAAAAGAAAAATGGTAGAATATAGATATAAGATAGAAAGGTAGACATTAATTCTACTTTTAAAAAAGCAACTTGCAGATTTTAAACATTTTACATTGGAGTAAACTTTCGTATACTGTATACAAATTTGTTATAGTGATACAGCAATTTGAGATTAATTTTATTAAAAATATATTATAAATTACGTTTCAATCTTGTTCAAAAGGCACTATACCTATATATAGCTCATTTAACAATATAATGCCAAATTCTTAGTTCTGAAAGTATTATTTTCAACTAATTAGGATATAAGGAAATGCAGGTTAGTAATTAGTCAACCATTACAAATTCAACTTGTAATCATTTTAGGGTATAGTTTTCAAAGTCAAACGATATATTTTAGATAGGACCTCGTTCCACTTCAGAGATATAAGGAATATGACATTTAAGATTGTCTTAATTTAACATATGTGGTTCTTTTTTCGCATTGACAGTGAGACGCCTTTGCTCATGCAACAATTTACTTCAGAGAAGAAGATGGGCATCGAGAAACTCCGGCATGGAGTTTACTTTGCCGGAAGTAAGCCACTGGTCAAAGAAAGGCGCTCTTGCCTCAACTGCTGACAGAAATGCTCAAGTCCTAATTGGACAAGTAGGACATAAAAGAAATTACGTAGAAACATTGTCAAGACAACAGGAAAAGTCCTTCAAAAATCCGTGCTTCCAGAAAAAGTCTATCAAATATTCTCAACTGGTGACGGCCAAAGATATTTTCTTGATGCTTCCAATGTTGTAGAGGAACCTTGTGTGTCCAGGCCACCAGCTGTTTCTATCATTTCTCACAATTTTTGGAAGTCACTTGCTCACACTTCCTGCTCTTACTTGTAATATTATTCTCTCAGATCTCAGAGGGAGTTGAAGACTAGATAGTTATAGTTTTCTATTTACACTGAACACAATTCACGTAAGAATGTAAAAGTATATAAGGTTGAGAGACACTAAAAAGATAGTTTTGAATTGGTAATGCAAGTTAGAATGAAAGTGTGAATTACGGCAATTTTGAACTCAAAAAGATAGGATAGATAATTTTCAAGTATTTTATCTGAATTTGTCAAATGCAAATGGACCAGACTTTGTTGATGTATTTATTACCTGTATATATTTGCTGTATATAGTTATTGTATACATTTATCAGTAATTTTTATATTAGTTCAGTATGCTCTCTTTTATTTTGTACAAAAAATGGGAGCCAGGTGGTGGTGGTGCTGTTTAACCCAGAACTTCCGGGAGGCAGAGGCAGGCGGATCTCTGGGAGTTCGAGGCCGTGCCTGGTCTACAAGAGCTAGTTCCAGGACAAGAACCAAAAGCACTCTAGAAACTTGTGTCTCAAAAAAATCAAAAAAAAAATGGGAATGTGGTGATATTTTATTTTTGAATTTAACAAATAAAGTTTGCCTGAAGATCAGAGGAGTTAAGTCACTAAAGGTTCTGAGGCTTTTTGATGGACGCATCACCTTTTAAAAACCTTAGGACTCAGGAGAGGCAGAGTCAGGCATCGTCTGTTCAGTTCTTGTGGCCACCCCAGAACTACAGGAAATTGATCCAGTCTAAAAGAAAAACAGAGCTCACACAGGGTGATCCCAGCACTTGGGGATCAGGAAATCCCAGCTCTCCATGGAAGGTGCAAGAGTGAAATGGTTAGGCAGAGAGAGGAATATAAGGCAGACGAGACAGGAGATCAGGGATGCAGTCTGAGGATTTGTGGAGACAGGCCATCTGAGGATGTGGTCTGAGGATTTAGTCTGAACATATTCTGAGGTCTCTGGTAGATAGCAGTTAGTCTGAGGACCTGTAGGGACAGGGATTGCCCCTTTGGTCTTGAGCATTGGTAGAGGTAAGAACTCGGTAGTGCTGTTCTGCTTCTGATCCTTCAGCTTTCACCCCTGATAGCGCTCTGAGTTTTTATTATTAAGGACAATTAGAATTAAAGTGCAACACAGCACAAAAGTCTGATTTATGCGGCTGTTAAGAATTTCTGTTTAAAGTTTCTTTCATAGCTCTATTATATTTTCAAGAAGTATCCAGTGGGGATTTGTAACTTGTAATATGTGCCTGTGTAAATTGTTATATTCAATTATGTGTGACACCTTAACTGCTTGTGAAGTCTTCTATTTAGCTCTTTCTTCTTACCTCTCTTAAGACATCCGAGTGTCCACAGTTCCCTTGCCCACTCTTTCAGAAAGCTTATTTATGTCTTTAATGTCACATGGCATGTGAATGCATATACACATGAAGTTTAATGTCACATAAAAATTCAAATGGTTTATGAACCATTGTATAATATGCTCTTGTTTCATTGGTTTAATGTGACACAGCCAAAACCACACAGGAGACACACTGCCTCATTTTGTGAGCTCTTTTTCCCACCAGAATTATCAAAACTGTCCCTCCCCATTGGTCTTAGTCTTTATATTTGATCTGTGGCATCAATTTTTCCTGATTAACAATCAGGGAAAATGTGGTTACAGCATGAATATTTTGGACTTTATTGAGATTTTCTTCATGGCCTAATGTGTTGTATTTTACATGCTCTGTGGGGTTTTTGGAAAGAATGTCTAGTTTTTGTTTTTTGACTAGCTTGTTAATTGTTTATGCTTCAAGTTCTCTATAGTTGTAGGTTTTGTAACTAGTCAACCGCATTACATTTTTGGGAGGTGTGAGTGTCCCATGACCTGGTTTGACAATCTTCTTTGTCCTTTAGTTATTTGCCGACTTGAGGTAACTAGTGTCCTCTGGGAAGGTGAACCTCAATTAAGACCATGCTCCCACCAGACTGGCTGGCAAACAGGCTTGAGACATTTTTCTTTAGTTACATTGATAGAAGGGCATTTCCCACTGTGGGTGCTGCCATCTCTCTGGGCAAGGCAGTCCTAAGTTTAGAAGAAAGCAGTCTGAGCAAGCTGTTGCCTCTGCTTCGTCCTGCGACTTGCTTTGATAAGAAACTTAGCATGAGCTGAAATAAGAACATCCGTCCCCAAGTTCCTTTTGTGTCATTGTTTGCTTATTACAGCAATTTGACACTCTCTCAGAATATTTACCTTTACAACTTCCTGATTTTTATGTGTGTTTTCATCTCTGTGATTGGGATAAAATGCTTTGGGGTTGTCATAGCTTCTTTTGTGTGTCATACGGAGTTGTATGAGTTGGTATTTTCTTTGGGCTCTAACTAGCTCCAATGAAGACATGAAGATTTATTATTAATTATTATTATCAAAGTTTGGCCTTTAGTTTATAAGCTTTCCTCTAGCTCTTATAACTTAATCTAACCTGTTTCTGTTTATCGATGTTTTGCCTTTGAACCTTTTTACCTTTCTTTCTGTATGTCCTTGCTTTCCCTGTTTTCTCTGTGTCTGTCTGTCTAGATGGTCCCTGGTGTCTCCCTTGGCATCTCCCTCTCGTCTCTTTTTTCTTTTTCCCCTAGCCTAAATTCCTCCTCCTCCTTATCCTCCCTGCCCTAAAGCCCTTCTCTCAGCTTCCTCGCTTTTGTCTCATCTCGCTTTTTTTAGACCACTCAGACACTTTAGGACAAAGGGGAAACAGCAACACATACTTACGACCAACTAAGCAAATTTGACACATCTTTACATGTTAAAACAAACAAATTTTTTGCTAGTAAAACAAATATTTGCAATACCATTATAAGTCAACATAAAATATTTCCCATTCTACTATCTAAGGTAATTGTCCTAACCTCTATAGCAGTTTTTACAAGAATGCTTTTTTTTTATCTGGGATATAGCATGACCTTTTTTATTCAATTTCCAATACAGCTAGTTGTATCCTATAAGTAGGTTTCATGGAAATAGCATGTAACGATATATCTGCTTATAAAAAAAAGTCTGTTGTATACGAAATTTCTGGAGTCCCGGAAACCCTGATCTAGACTTCGTTTCTATCACCAAACTTCCATGTAAATGCATGCAAATTATGGCTTCTCCAAGACTCAGTGTCCTTATTTGTAAAAATGGGCCAGCGATATTCAAATTAGTTGCAACTTGTGGACTGCAATAACAAATGAAGTTCCCAACCAAGGAAAAACGCATCAGTCAAAGGAAGTTAACGTCCAAGTGAGAAGTGAGATCTTTTAAGTCGCCTAGTTTCCTCTAGTGAGCTTGCTCCATATCTTCAGAAAAGGAGCCTGCCTGCTACTCATTCTCTCAAAGTCTGAAACTCCAGAAGAAAGACTCTCTGACCGTCGTGGTAGTTCAGCTGACCCATACTATTTAAATGTGAAGAAGCATTCCAAAAGAGACCCAGGAGAGGAGACTCACTTTCAATTTCGGGGTGAGACGGGCCACAGCTAGAATACCTGGTGCTACTAACACCCATAGTTGGCTGCTTTTTGCCAAGGCCAGGTTAAGACAGTGAACTAAAGACTCCATCCCTCTAAAGAGAACTGCAGACACGGCAAGACGGGGAATAGATCCGCATGCTTCTGCTCTGGAAATTGAAATGAGATGGTTCTTCTGAGAAACAAGCACTCAGCTTAATGATGTTAAAAAACTGGACTCAAGTTGTTCTAAGTGACCAGAACAACAACTTTTGTCCCCATTGGACATCTTCTAAAAGACTAAGCTATTTCAGAAAGAGTCCTCTCTGAAGTCCCTCCATCTTAGAGCCCACATTGTCCCATATGAGGGCTGATCCCAAGGGAAGCAAGAAGCTCACTGAGAAGAGCCCACAAGGTAGCGCCGACTCAGGTATAGCGATGCTCCCTTCTCAGCCCTGCACATCCTGTTTAAGTCCGGCCAGACCTCCAGACGACGAAAGTGGTGCCTTGTCTCTGTAGATGCCATTGGGACACATCCTCTTCTGGCGAGTAAGGTTGTCACTGTTCGTGGGGCTCTTCAGTACAGGTTTGGGCCTGCTACAGTTGGGGTTCGGCCAGCAGGGTGGACAGGAAAGCAAGGGCAGCTGAGGGCAGGGAGGCCGGAAGCACTCCGAGCCGCTCACCTGGGGTTGGGCAGGGACAGAGGCCCAAGGTCCAGTGATGTCCACAGACTTCCACTAGAAGCTGGCAGTTCTGAGTCCACATATCAGGGCTCTCCGGGTAGGATGTGTGAATGGTGACCATAGGATCTCCGATGATGCTAGCTGAGTGAACAACAGGGAATCAGGAGAGGAGCAGTTGTGTGGTGCTCTACTAGCGGAGGGCGTGGACATGGGTGGAAAAGCCCGTATTCGGTATGGAATTTTCTCTCTCTTTTCCAGTGTCTCCCAGGAGCAGGCCCTGTAAATTCTCTTTGAAAAGCTTTTGAGTCAGTTTCCTCAGCGATTATTCTTACTGCTGTAACCAGCCTCGCCTAGCCGACCACAGGCTTCATTTCAACAGCAGGGAACGGATCTAGCCATTCCGCTGAGGCCTAGCTGGTGTCCTGCCACAGCTCTGCACTTGATTGCAAGATGGAGGTAGTCCTTTGAAAACACAAATATGATCATGTCTAAGTCTTTGTCCCGTTCTGGCATTCCCTCAGAGCTCCTGGGGCTTAAGACCCGCTCGCTCTGGTGGCAGTCTTCATATCTTCCCCCATCTGGCCATGATGCTCCCTGCATCACACAGTCACTGCAGCTCGCTTACCCTTCTGTGGTCCCTGGACCAACTTCCCAGCTCCACAATGGTCCAACTTTCCCTTGTTTTCTGGGAAACACGGCTCCGCCTCTCCACCTCCCCCCACCGCGCGATCCCCCACGGCCCGCCCTTCTTGCGAGCCTTTCTCCACATTGCCCTTTTATTTTTATGCTGGCTCTGGATCCTGAGGAATTGAACATGTCCGGCAAGGGCTCTCCCCAGACCTGGACATGGACCGCCTTTCCACAGCGGGTGCTCCCTCCAGGTCTGTTCCCCCGCACAGGAGGTCCTCCTTGTTCCCGACGGTGGAATTTCACACTACCCCTGGGTGCTGGACTATTCACATTAAGCATTGGCGAGCTTGAAACGGAATCCAGCGCTTCTTCCCGTGCTCCGTGACCACCACGGTTAATGAATCATTATTCAGGGCCACGATTTAGAGAAAAAATACAGATAAACTAGGCAGCACGAGTGGTCACTGAGGAGCATTGTGGGTTCCGTTGTGCTCTTCGGACAGAGGCTTTAATCAAACTCTGTTCTTGGGGTTTTAGAAAGAACAGGGCCTGCCAATGTCTAGGTGTAAACTTCTCATCTGCAGACCATGAATGACAAATTTCTGCCTCTGACCCACCTACTCATGTGATATTCTCCAGCACTGGCTTTAGGAAACCAACACAGCAACACTTGGCAGAGCCTCCAGTTTCCCAAACCCTACAAACCAAAACTGCTTCACAGTGGGCTTTCGATTCACACTTGAGTCGAGACAGGTTCCAGAATGAATGAATGATTGCCAATGATAGGCTCCTTTGAATCCAACAAGATGTATCAAACACCCAGGCCAAATCCAACTCGAACTCTGAGGACTGAGGAGGGGGGAAGTTACTGCTTATTCCAAGGGGAATAGGATGGCGAATGGCTAAAGCACGTCAGAATTGTGTGAGAAACCACCCAAAGCTGAATGAGTCCTCCTAATTGCCCACCACCTCTGCTTTCAGAAGGAGACAGGATAAAGGGGAACTCGGAAGAAACTGGTTCAAGCAATTTAGGATGCCAGAAGTAATTGTGGAATTGGAAGTTTAAAGGCTATTAGGTAGGGTTATGCGTGAGAGAAAGTGGGATAGGAATGAGCTACTTCTAACTAATAGTTCACGAAGAGAAAACATGTCCACAATGATGTGGGATGTCCTGGTGTAGTATGGTGATTTTTGTTTTAAGGCTTAATAAAGCTGTTTTTGGCCTATGGCGGGGTAGAAGAGAACTAGACAGGAATTCCCAGCAGCGAGATAGAGGAGGAAAGAAGGCGAGCCAGACGAGATCAATGTAGCTGTTGAAGACCCATCTTCACGGTAAGCTACAAGCCTCATGCCACACAGATAAACACAAAGGATGGCTAGACCTTCCAGTTGAGCTTGCAGAATCAAAGGAGAAAGGGAGTTATTCCTCCTCATCAACGTAACATTGTTCTGGTTGATTTTATGGCAGCAGAGCCCTAGTGGTGTCCTTTAGAGTCTGGGAACCCAAATCCTCAGCTTTAAAACAAGTATTCGATAACAGGAAAATCCCATCATTTTCCATTCAGATCTGGACTATCCAAAGGCAACATTAAAGAGACAACTATACCCATGAAAGGACTGCAAATAAGAAATGATGTTCAGATTGCTTCCTGACCTCCTCACTGAAGATGACATGGAATTTAGGGAAGGAGACACATGGATGTTGTTAGTTCCTCCGTTTTGTTTCCTTGTTTGTTTAAATTTGGAAAATTGATGTGTAGTGACTTTTTATTAATAAAGAAACTGCTTAAACCTATTGGATAGGCCAACCCCTAGGGTGGTGGAGTAAACAGAATGATTCTGGGAGAGAGAAGCTGAGTGAGGAGTCGCCGTGGATGTTCTCTAATGAGACAGATGCAGGCGAAAATCTCTCGGTAAGCACACCTTAAAACCACACCTTATAAGAACAAGAGTTCCAGGTGCTAGGGAGTTAGCCAAGAAGAGACTAGAAATAATGGGACAAGCAGTGTTTAAATGAATACAGTTTGTGTGTGTTACTGCTGGCATAAGCTAACCATGTGGGTGGCCGGGTGCGGGGTCACAGCCCTGCCGCTCCATACTTTCAAATTAAAAATTTTCCAACCCAGCATAATAATGAACTCCAATGAAACCTGAGAGGCTTAAATAGAGAGAAATTTAAGACAGCTTTTTGTTGTTTCTGGTTGCGTATCGTAAAGAAATTGTCCTGACCCAGGCAGGTGGTAACTATTGCTTCAAAATGTCGGCTTTCTTGCTGTGCCGCTATTACGATTTCTGTCTGCTCCGTGGAAGACAGAGCTTGAATGAGCATTTGACCAAAGCTTTCCACGGCTTGCTTGATGGCAACGTGGACTGCTGTATGCCTGAAATTGGAAGCACAGCTCAGGGTACCCAATATTTTTCTGAGGCAGGAGCAGCTCAGCTCCGCCATGATGAACTGGAGCTGGGTTTCTGGGCAGCAACTACTGTAATGACTGTAATGACAGCGCACTAAGGTTTCTACTGGGTAGAATGTATGGGTAATTGTATTAACTGTACAGAAGCAATCCTAGATTTTAAGAAGTGCTTAACATTTTAAAAGATGCTCCTGGATAGTAAAAAAAATTACAGACTACATATATAAAAACAGATTCAGACAGACCAATTAAAATGGATCACAGTGTTTGATGAATGTAACAGAGGCTTGAGAGAGAAATAAATATACATAGAGAGAAAAATAAAGTTAATGCCTTTAAAAATATAAATTTAAAGTCTTTAAAGAGACAGAGTACAGATAGTTAAGAGAGAAAAGAAATAAAGAAAAATAATAAATAGTAAAAATGGGAAAATTTTACAGAGAGTCTGGATATGGGTATTGTGTTTAAAATTTTTGATCTGTAAAAGGACAGGGAAGGCACAGAGAGTCATTTCATTATATGGGCTGTGAGTCCAGAATGAATATAAGGGCATTAATACTTCAGCAAAATTTGGGCCTCAAGGATACATTTGCTTCTGGGGGTGGTCTCTTTATATTTTCACAGAGTAGTCTGTGTGACCAGGATTTCTTCTATTCGATTTGGCATGATAGACCACGCCCTCCTGAAAGGTTACGTGAACACCCTCAAAAAATTATCACCCAATCACAACTGAGATGACACACAGGTTATACTCAGCAAAGACTCAGGCTATCATGCCCCCATTCAGTTGAAGCAGTTTGAAGAGAAAACTGTGCCCATGTTCCCAAAATATTGTTTATAAATGTTCTTTACATTTAAAGGGGGAGTGACAAAGATATAAATAATTTGCATTGTTGGATTAGACACCAATTGTTATTTGTATATGTATTTCTGATCTGATCAAGTATTGGGATTGTGTAGTTCATTTTTTAAAAATGTAATGTATAATTAGGAAATATAGGTTGTTGTTAAATAATCGTAAATAATAGTCAAGCTTGTTAGATTTTCTAGATATATAAAGATATATTTCTAATTTAAATAGACATTCTTCATATCTCAAAGATTACAGAATATGGCACTTAAATATTTCAATAACTTTGGGTTTTTCATGACAATGAGACACGTCTGCTCCTGGTATCCCAATCTACTTCAGAGGAAGATGGCATCAAAGAGGATCTCAGGAGTTTTGAGGAAGCCAACATTGGGCAAGGATCAGTTCTTGCCTGACCATTGTGAACTGGACACAAAGAACCCGTAGAGGAGTGACTGCTGAACTGCCTAAAGGTGAGATGATCAGGTTCCTGATTCATGGTGGAATGCGGTGAGAGCTTCTGTAGGATGAGGACACAGCAGAAAATGACTGAACTGTCTTTGGAATTTCCTGCTTCATGGAACTGTCCTTGCTGAATACTATGGTCATGAAGGCCAAAGATAGATGCCCCAACGGCATAATAGAGGAACTGGGTACTGTCCAGTGTTAGTACATGTCTTTATCATTTCTAGGTTTTCTTATTTCTTGTTTAGTATTATATCCTTCTGGAGTCTTTTATTGAGTTTGTATCGGATACATAGTTATAGTTTTCCTTAGGTTATGATAAAAGAGAGCAAAGTAGATATAAATATTGTAACTGTAATTCTTACTTGATAACCGTTTTGCTATATGTAATTTACTATGTACATGGCCTCTTTGTTTAAACAGAAAAGGGGAAATGATGTGGGACACTTTTTATTAATAAAGAAACTGCCTAAGCCCATTGATAGGCCAACCCTTAGGTGGGTGGAGCAAGAACAGACTCTGTGAGGTAGAAGCTGAGTGAGGAGTCGCCATGATGTTCCCACTCCAGACAGACAGGCTAAAAATCTCCTCGGTAAGCACACCTTGGGGTGCTACACACCTTATAAGAAATGGGTTATCTATAAAATGAAAGTTAGCCAAAAAGAGACTAGAAATAATGGGCCACAGTGTTTAAAATGAATACAGTTTGTGTGTTGTTATTTTGGGAGGCAGTAAGCTAACCATGTGGGCGGCCGGGTGCTGGGGTCACAGC
>CAWTZC010002320.1:0-25861 GCA_963919715.1 Microtus obscurus | reverse complement strand
TATGATGGAGGAAACTGCCTGGGCCCTCATAGGACAGAAAATTAGGTAGGCGGAGTAGACAGAAGAGGATTCTGGGAGAAGGAAGCTAAGTCAGGAGTCGCCATGATGTTCCCAGTCCCTGCAGATGCAGGCTAGAATCTCCCCGCTAAGCACACCTTGGGGTGCTACACAGATTATCAGAAATGGGCTAGTCCAGGTGCAAGAGCTAGCCAATAAGAGGCTGGAACTAATGGGCCAGGCAGTGTTTAAATGAATACAGTTTGTGTGTTGTTATTTCGGGGCATAAGTAAGCCATGCAGGCGGCCGGGTGTGGGGACCCAGCCCGGCCGCTCCTCTTTCAACAGATTGGCGCGCCAACGTGCTAATGAACTCCATATAAAACCTGAGAGGGCTTAAAAAAGAGAGAGAGAGAATTTAAGACAGCTTTTTGCTGTTTCTGGGTTGCGTACTGCAAAGAAATTGTCCTGACTCAGCAACAGGAAAAAACTGGCTGTTTTAAAATGCCGGCTTTCTGGGCTTTGACGCCATTGCGATCTCTGTCTGGCTCCTGGGGGAGACAGAGCTTTTGAATGGAGCATTTGGAGTAAAATGCTAGGGCTTGCTTGATGGCAATGTGGACTGCTGTGTGCCTGGAACTGTGCGCACCTCAGGCGCACCAAATGGCTCTGAGGCAGGAGCGGCTCAGCTCTGCCATACTGTAGTGTCAGGCAGGAACTACCATAATTACCGTAATGACAGTGCACTTAAGGTTTCTACTGGGCAGAATGCAGGCGGTACCGTATTAACTGTACAAGACGCAACTTAAGTTTTTAAGAAGTGCTTAACATTTTAAAAAATGCTCCTGGATAGTAAAAAAATTACAGATTCACAATAAAACAGATTCAGACAGACCACTAAATGGATCACAGTGTTTGATGAATGTACGTAGGCTTAAGAGAGAAATAAATATATATAGAGAGAAAATAAAGTTAATGCCTTTAAAAATAAAAAGGTAAAGTCTTTAAAGAGACAGAGTACAAATAGTTATAGATTAAGAGAAATAAAGTAAAAATAAGCCACGTAAAAATGGAAAATTCACAGAGAGTCTGGATTATGTACATTGTGTTTTCTTTAAAATTTTTGACTGTAAAGGAGCTAAGTACAGAGAGTCATTTCATTATATGGGCTGCCAAGTGGAACCAGAATGGATATCATGAGGGTATGATTTCAAAATTTGGGTCTAAGGATATGATGCTTCGGAGAGGGTCTTCTTTTGTTTTCACAGAGGACCAGACCCTATGGATTTCTTCTATTCCGATTTGGTATGATAGACCACGTCCTCCTGAAAGGTTGCTGTGATCACCCTCAAAAAATTACTTCACTCAACTGCCAACTGAGATGACCCTGACACACAGGTTATACCATGAAAGACCTAATTAACGACGCCCCCGTTCAGCAGGAAGCAGTTTGGAGAGAAAACTGCGCCCATGTTCCCAAATAGGGTTTATAAACTTTTTTTATATTTAAAGGGGGATATGATATAGATATAAATAATTTGCATTGGTGTGGATTTTATAGTCAATTTTGTTATATGTATATGTATTTCTGATCTTGATTAAGGTATTGTGATTGTGTAGTTCATTTTTAAAATGTAATGTATAATTAGGAAATATAGGTTGTTGTTGAATAATCGTAAATAATAGTCAAGCTTGTAGTCATGTTAGATTTTCTAGATATATGGAGATATATTTCAATTAGATAGGCATTATTCATATCTCCAAAGATTGCAGAATATGGCATTTAATGTTTTAATAATTTAGGGCTTTTCATGACAATGAGACACGTCTGCTCCTGGCAGCACCAATCTACTTCGAGAGGGAAGATGGGCATCGAAGAGGATCCTTATGGAGTTTGATAGCCAGCCATTGGGCAAGAGACTGTTCTTGCCTGGACTATTGCATAAACTGGACACAAAGAACCCGCAGAGAGAGGACTGCTAAACTTGCCTAAAGGTGAGATGGCCTTTCGGGGTTCCTGACCTATGAGAGAGTCTACGAGACACTCTGCAGGACACAGCAGAAAATGACTAAACTGTCTTTGAAATTTCCTGCTTCATGAAAAATGTCTGCTGGATACTATGGGCCTGAAGGCCAAAGATGGATGCCCCAACGGTACAGAGGAACTTTGGATGACTGTCCAGGCAGTGAGTTGTCTCTGTCATTTCTAGAGTTTGGATTTACTGTTTGTTTAGGTAATTTTATATCCTTCTGGAGTCTTTGATGGAGTTGAAGAATGGATACACAGTTATAGTTTTCCTTAGTTATGATAAAAGATAAAGTAGATATATAACTGTTTTGTTATATGTAATTTTACTATGTTAAAGTTAAAGCCTTTCTTTTTTGTTTAAACAGAAAAAGGGGAAATGATGGAGGTGGGTCTTGTATCTTATCTGTTGATTTCATTGGTTAAAATAAAGAAACTGCCTGAGCCCATTGATAGGCCAACCCTTAGGTGGGTGGAATAGACAGAAGAGGATTCTGGGAAAGAGAAGCTGAGTCAGAAGGAGTCGCCATGATGTTCTCATTCCAGAGAGATGCAGGCTAGAATCTCCCCGGTAAGCACACCATGGGGTGCTAAACAGATTATCAGAAATGGGCTAGTCCAGATGTAAGAGCTAGCCAATAAGAAGCTGGAACTTATTATTATTTCGGGGCATAAGCTGGGCCATGCAGGCAGCCAGATACGGGGAGGACACAGCCACGCCGCTTCCTATTACAACACACATATACATGAATGAATTCAATAAAGTTTATGGAAAATAGAGTAGTGTAAGTATTCATACTTAAGAGTGAACCATAATGTGTATAAAAATGATTTACTCTTTAAGTAACAAAAATGTAAACAATGCCTTTCTTGATGGGGAAGAGGCCTGGTCTCCACATGGGCTGTTCAAACCATAGAGAGAAAAGGCTGCACTTGACACAGTGCTTCAAACACTGATGCTGTAGGAAAAACCATCTCATAGAAGTACTGCATTGTACTTTTTTCACTTTCATGTACAGCTTTTGGTGGAGTATTTCACACAATTGCATATTCAGCATCAGGGGCCCCCTTAGATAACTTCATCTTCCTATGGTAATTCTTCAGAGTTTATGGACCCTTATTTATACTTTTAATAAACCTCAGAATTTGACATATTGAGAAAAGTGATACATTATGATTTAAATCTCCCCTTCCAGAGAGACATGGAGTATTTCTCAATTTATCTAAGCTTTCTTTTATGCTACTTAATGTGGTTCTGACATTATTATTATATTTATTCACGTTTATATACTAATTCATTTAGATGTATCTTTTAATCATTGAATGTTCATATTTTTTCTTGAGGGATTATAATAAATGCCATTGTTACTTGCAGAGTACTGTGTGTTAAGTGAGATAATATTCACAAAAGCGTGGAGACTATTGCCTGGCATAGTTATAGTTGTTAATATATAGGGAAATTGTATTAGCTGCCACATTCACTGTTTACAAAAAGTTTTACCTGGATTTTCTAGATACATGAGGAATTTCTACATTCATTAGATTTATGATTTGCTAGATTATGAATAATTCTTGTAGTATAGTAGGTTACTGTGCTGGCTAGTTTTATGTCGACTTGACAGAGTCACTGGAGAAGAGAGGCCCTCAGCTAAGAAAATACCTTGATAAGATCACTCTGTAGGCAAGCTTACAGGGCATTTTCTTAATTAGTGATTGATGGGGAGGGCACAGGCCATTGTGGGTGGAGCCATTCCTGGGTTGGTGGTCCTGACTTCTATAAGAAAGCAGGTTAAGCTAGTAAGTAGTACTACTTCATGGTCTCTGCATCAGCTCCTGCCCCTAGGTTCCAGCCCTGCTTGAGATCTTATTCTAATTTCCTCATCATAGTCCATCACTGAAGGAAATTAGAATCACTAGAGAAAGCTGCAATTGAGAAAATGCCTTCCTAAAACTGGGCTGTAGGCAAGCCTGTAGGGTGTTTTCTTAATTAGTGATTTATGTGGGAGGGCACCACTCATTGTGAGTGTTGCTTTCTCTGGGCTGGTGGTCCTGGGTTCTATTAGAAAGCCGGCTGAGCAAGCCATGAGGTAGTAAGCCAGTAAACTCCTCCATGGTTTCTGCATCAGTTCCTGAGTTCCTGTCCTGACGTTCTTCATTGATGGACAACAATGTGGAAGTGTAAGAATAAATCCTTTCCTTCCCAACTTGTTGTTGGTCATGGTGTTTTATCTTAGCAATAGTAACCCCGAATAAGACAGTGACTGGCTTAGTGCTGAGAAAGCACCATGAACACTTGTAATTACATTTCTAATACTCAGACTTTATTGAATCCTTCCATTATTATGTTGGTTTAAACGCACAGAACGGCACAGTCTAATGGCAAAGATAACATGTGTGTCTGTCTCAATCTTAGGTTATAAAATATCAGTTACTTTGGATATGGACCTTCCAGAGATTTGTGATACTTAAGAAAGAGAGTAAATTTTGCATTGGGGATGCAGTCGTTGAGTAGTTAAGTACTGTACCGCATGCACAGACATTGCAATGCTGAGCGTGAATCCTAGAGCTGAAAAAGAAAACAAAAGACATCATCCCCATCCTTTTTATGTGGAATTACTTCTTTAATTTTGGAAAAATAGAACTGCTTTATTAAGTTATTTTTCAGGCATATATTGTGTAGTGTCATGTTTTGCAAATTTGATCTAATTCTATTTTGACAAATTAACAGATTTATTATAGGATTTTTACAAAGGTGGGATAAAACTTACTTGGTTTTAATGTATTGTTGCAATAAACTTCTCAGCTTCATTTATCAAGATTAATCTTGAGCAACTGGATCTATACGCATATGGATGATTTAAAGTTCAATATTTGTCAGACTTTGGAATTGAATTTTTAAGGTATTCATTACATTTTGAGATTCCTTGTGTATATTCTAAAGGAGTTTACATCGTAGAGGAAGAATGTTTCTCAGCAGTTGAAATATTGCATAAGTCTGTCTGGAAGTGACACCTTTTCTGAAAACAATAACAACCATTTTCTCTCTCTCTCTAGGTTACTATTTCATTCATGTCTTCCTCTGACTTTCAATCACTTTAATATTCTCTTAGGAAATCATGTATTTCCTGTAGAATTTGCTTTTAAAAAGAGGCAAATAGAAAGTCGGGTTGTTTCTGCTTGGGATACCTTTGAATGTGAGCCTCATTTCACTGACTGTAACATAGAACAGTCGGAGAGGGCTATGCCTATTGTCCACTCTAACTTTTACCATCTATATCTGTGCTGTTCAAAGTAAGACAGTTCAATTAAAAAAATAATTACAGGCATCTTTCTTCTGATATTTTCCCTCCATCTTTTCAATATAAGTACCACCATCTTTCTTACCTCCTCCTTTTGAGAAACTCACAGTTGATTTCCATCTATTAAATATTATGTCTTTAATTCCAGAGCCAGTTCACACAGCAGTGCATTACCTCTGCCTGTCAGGACTTAAAACCCCCATTTTTCTAGAACCCAAATCCCAAGATTTACTGAATCTTTCAAGGCTGCACTAGTGATCCTTTCTTGCTATCATGTCCCATATGACACTTTTGCTCTGTCCCCTGGGACATGGCCTGTACTATACTGTATATACTCTGTCCCCTGGGACATGGCCTGTACTATACTGTATATACTCTGTCCCCTGGGACATGGCCTGTACTATACTGTATATACTCTGTCCCCTGGGACATGGCCTGTACTATACTGTATATACTCTGTCCCCTGGGACATGGCCTGTACTATACTGTATATACTCTGTCCCCTGGGACATGGCCTGTACTATACTGTATATACTCTGTCCCCTGGGACATGGCCTGTACTATACTGTATATACTCTGTCCCCTGGGACATGGCCTGTACTATACTGTATATGCTCTGTCCCCTGGGACATGGCCTGTACTATACTGTATATACTCTGTCCTCTGGGACATGGCCTGTACTATACTGTATATGCTCTGTCCCCTGGGACAAGACCTGTACTATACTGTATATACTCTGTCCCCTGGGACATGGCCTGTACTATACTGTATATGCTCTGTCCCTTGGGACATGGCCTGTACTATACTGTATATACTCTGTCCCCTGGGACATGGCCTGTACTATACTGTATATGCTCTGTCCCCTGGGACATGGCCTGTACTATACTGTATATACTCTGTCCCCTGGGACATGGCCTGTACTATACTGTATATACTCTGTCCCCTGGGACATGGCCTGTACTATACTGTATATACTCTGTCCCCTGGGACATGGCCTGTACTATACTGTATATACTCTGTCCCTTGGGACAAGACCTGTACTATACTGTATATACTCTGTCCCCTGGGACATGGCCTGTACTATACTGTATATACTCTGTCCCCTGGGACATGGCCTGTACTATACTGTATATACTCTGTCCCCTGGGACATGGCCTGTACTATACTGTATATGCTCTGTCCCCTGGGACATGGCCTGTACTATACTGTATATGCTCTGTCCCCTGGGACATGGCCTGTACTATACTGTATATACTCTGTCCCCTGGGACATGGCCTGTACTATACTGTATATACTCTGTCCCTTGGGACAAGACCTGTACTATACTGTATAGTCATCTTCTCATGTGGACTCACTGATAAGCTGGTTGATGGCGCTGGTAGTGGGAGTAGACGAACCTACAGGGCAAGTTCATACCTGAAAGTTGTGCTGACTTGCATGACTGCCACCTTTCCTGAAAATCATTGCAATTGGGAATGAGGCTGCCTCAGAGACTGGAGACTCAGTTTCTCATTTAAAGGTTCCCTTAACCTGTGGTTCTATTGGCTAGGCAACCACCTACCTGTGCAATCAATTCTTGACTGAAGAAAAGGAAAAGTTTCCATTCAGCATGAGCAGACATGATATGAAATTACAAATAATACAATATATATATTTTCATTCTGAAGTGTGAGGGATACTCCATGGCCCATGTCAGGGCTAGAAAATATATGGTTACTATCCTTTCAAGTACTAGAGCTGGACAGAATGAAGAATGGCCAAAGGCATCAGAATACCTGTGTATTCTGATTATTTGGCCTCCCATGGAGGGAGATACAATACTGGTTCTTTCAAATCAGACTGAGGTTTCAAGGCTGGCAATGGAAATGATTTTCACATAGGCATATCCTAACTATCTCAGGTCTTATTCATTTCTTCCCTCTTTACCTGTTTTTGCTTTGTTTTTTTTTTTTCTTCCTAATCATCAGGGGTATCTGATACTTGCGTGAGTTCAGAATTCTTCCTGATTGCTCACAGAGGCGGGAGACAGGCTGTCATACTAAAAAGACATCTCAATGGCACATAAGAAAATAGAAACTAGTACAACGGTTACACCTTATTGAAGCTCCCTAGTGATTAAACTAACAAACAAACACCCTTCATACAACATCTCCATATAACCATAGCTTCTTTCTGTGATGTCTAATTTGGTTACCAACTTGACCCAACTGGTAGAGGGACCATCAGTTGAAGACTTGACTCCATTGGATTGGCCTGTAGACATGTCTGATTACTAATTGGTCTAAAAGTTCCCAGCCCACTCTGGGTATAAATTTCTATACAGGTGAGTGTGGGCCATATAAGAAAGGTAGCAGAGCAAGGTAGAGGGAGAAGCCTAGTAAGAAGCGTGTCTTTGGGGTTTATACATTCATCTGCTGGCTTGTTTTCCCTTGACGATGGCCTGTAACATGTAAACTAACTAAGCATATCTCCAAATTGCTTTAGGGTGTGTTCCTCAGCAACAGAACGAAACCAGAACATTTTCACTAACCTGGGTGGTCAGGAATAAAGTATTTGGAGGAAGGGATAAGAGTTTTGGAACTGAGATTAAAAAATAAAACAGTTTAAGATCAAATAACTCTCGAGGACAGAGCAGTGTCGAACATGCCTATACATTTGCATAATCAAACTGATTCCTGGCAGTGGCTGATGAATTAAGGCTAGACCCTCTCCTTTATTCACCCATCACTTTTTCCCTTTTCTCGGGCTGTGGACATTGTGTCATTACTCTGGCTGCCTGGCTATTTCAACAGGGCCTAAACTTTCCTTCTCAGACTCCCATTTTATTTATTCGTCATTCAAAATCCATATCCTTAGAATGTTGACTCTGACTGCCCTAGTTACTTTCCATTGTTGTGATGAACAGCATGACCAATAGCAAACTGAGGAGGAAAAGGGTTATTTAATTTTTATGGAACATCATGATGAGCAGCCAGGGCAGGTATTCAAGGGTAGGCTGTGGAGGAAGCTGCTTTTACCGGCTTTTCCCAAGGCTTGCTCAGCTTGCTTTCTTTCTTTTTTTTTTTCATTCAAATATGCTTTATTAATTTTAAAGGTAACAGTTACACATACCCCAGGATAGTTGCTACATTGCAAATAATTTTTTTTTTTTTTTTTTTTTTTTTTTTAGGGAGACTTTTTAGTTCA
The DNA here is from genome assembly GCA_963919715.1 of Microtus obscurus. NCBI lineage: Eukaryota > Metazoa > Chordata > Mammalia > Rodentia > Cricetidae > Microtus > Microtus obscurus. Next base: position 17,354 of record CAWTZC010002320.1, on the reverse strand, counting down.
CATTTGTAACTTACAATCCATCTCTTTTGGAGATGACAAGGCAACAGGATGTTAAAACAACTAATCAGGTCCTAGACACAGTCAAGGGAGACAGGAATAAATAAAAACATACATGGTCTTTAGCTTGCATTCTCTAATCTTACATAGAACAATAAGCAACACCAGGGAATGGAACCACCCACTTTCATTTTGGGTCTCCTCAAATCAATTAAGTCAATGATGTTGAAGGAGGCCCCTTGTTTGTCCTGGTCTCCCAGAACCGAAATAACAACACAGAAACTGTATTAATTAAATCACTGTTTGGTTCATTAGATCTAACTTCTTATTGGCTAATTCTTACATATTGATTTAGCCTATATCTATTTTTTTTTTGTCAAAGCCTCCGTTTATTAGGGACAGGGTAACAACTTATATACCCCCTGAATGAGGGCTTGGGGAACAGGGCACAGGAGCATGGAATCTGGCCATGTGGTCCCAGTCACGTAACCTACATCCGGTTGGGTAGGCCAAGAAGTCAGGAGTTGCCACACCTAGTTCCCTGGATAGCTGGAATTTAAGGCAGTTCCGCTATCAGATTAGGTTCGTTAGCAATTAGCGAATAGCTGATTGGGTGTGGGGCAGGTTTTGCCAATAGGACTATTCTTAACATAATTATGGGTTTGGGGTTCCCTGCAGGCTCCCCAAGGTGATGGTTTCTGTAACAATCTTTAGGGGGGAAATGGCTCCCCAAACATATTCCTCCTTTCTTATATAAAGGCAAGTAGTTATAGGTGGAGGGCACCAAGACAGAGTCAACCATGGTGTCAGATCTAAAGGAGAAGGGACTGGGACAAGGAGAGACCCTCCTCTCGACTGGTGAAGCAATTTACCTCTCCTGGGAACAGAGGGGTGCCTTATGAGTAGCATTAGTTTCTTGGAGCTTCTCAAATAAAAGGTATCTAGTAGGATTAAAGTAAGCAGATCACAGGGCACCCTGTCTTAGGCTATGTGGAGAAGCGCCCTCGTACCTAAAAACCATGCCATGTTGAGCCGGCCTGTACGGCCTCTGTATGGTTTGAAATTTAGGTGAGGATCCACACTAACTCCCGTCATTGGGCCCCTGTATCTATCATTAATGAAAAATCTGTGAGGTGCTCCTTAAACAAAAGATATGATATAATTTTGGCACCAATAACTCCATCTCCAGACAAGAAGAAAGGGGCACCTTCCAAACCCAGTATTCACCTTTTAGTCTGGCCCATGGTATGTCCTCCTTCCTAAATGCCTACTCCACAAAAAGTTACGTGTGCTTGCCTGCCATCAATTAGGGAGGTGAAAAAGGGATCAAAATCTAAAATTCTTAACATATGCATTAAACCCAAACACTTTACAGCATGTGTCAAACCTTTCCCAACATCTATAAGCAGTTACAAATATCATTAGATCAATTTCAGTAAAAGTACAATGACATACATTGTTGTCAAATACCACCATTTCCAGACTCTGAGCAACAGTCTCAGGAACCCCCAATCTTTCCCCTTCTTAAGTGAAGAGGTTAGTATTTTAATTAAAATGAGTTCTGTGTCCCAAAGATTAAAACAGTCTGATGTCCAGTCTGCATCTCAGCTCCAAAGCAGACCAGAGTTCAAGCTGCAGAAGCAGTTTAGCACTTGTGCTTCAGGGCCGGTGGGATTCCTGGGTGAGGTGAGCTGGATTCAGCTATCTGAAGCACATCCTGGCATTATCTCAGCCGGGTCTCCCTGGACTCAGGAGGCAGAATTGACACCCTGTAGAGTGGAGCAGCAGGTTCTGTTATCAGGGGACTCCTCTCCTTGGGGGCAGGGAAAAGCCAGACTAAGGACCTCTCTGCAATCGCCTCAGGAACTCCTCTGTGTCCGCAGCGCAGCCTCGACATCAGGCCCAGCTTTTATTTTCTTTCTGTGAAAAAAAGCATAAACATATCCCTCGACCCCAAATATATATAGGTCGGGTTTTTTCATATGCATTGCAAGGGCTTTTCCACCTTGCCTAGCAAAGGTCAGCTTGGTGTTATCATGTCAGATCCGTTTGCATCTGGATCTACTTGCAAGTTTCATAAGCTGCTTACAAGGAGCCTTATTATGCTCCATAATATTTTTTATTATTATTAGCCATATATGCAGTTCCTCCATTGGAAGAGCCATTTGTAAAATTTAGCATAAAATCCTTTAAGGGATTTTTTTGCTATAACATTAGCAAAATACAGTTGTGTGAATTGTAGCAATAATCATCTGATGATCAAGCCATTTTTTAGCTTTTATCCTGCCCTTTTGTACCAGACGGGCTACTGGTTTAAATTAAGAGTTTAATATCTTAATTGGCAAAACTTGAGAAGATTTTTGCCATGAACAGCATTTTTTTATAAAAATGTTGTAGAATAAGTTTTATATTTAATATGCACACTTGCCATAGCTGCATTATAATTAATATACTGTATTTGTTGATTATTGTATACTTTACCTGTTGATTTATATTTTACCTGTTTGAGTACCTGTTAGGCAGCTTTAAGCTCTCTCTATTGGAAACTGTTTTTTTTTTATTTTATATTTTTTTTTCTATTCTAAGATGGCTCCCTTAATTAAGATGTGTGCTTCTCTGCTCCCCCTAACCAACCTTCCTTTATCCCAAACATCCCGTTTCCCCAGGTTCCCCCCCATCCCTCCCCTTCTCACATTTCTCTCCCCTTCTCCCCTCACCCCCCTCCCACCACACCCCCAAGATCCCAAATTTTTGCCCGGCAATCTGGTCTACTTCCCATTACCAGGAGGATAGCTATATGTTTTTCTTTCGGTTCACCTTCTTATTTAGTTTCTTTAGGATATCAAATTATAGACTCACTGACCTTTATTTATCTCTAGAGACCAATTATGAGTGAGTACATCCCATGTTCATCCTTTTGGGTCTGGGTTACCTCACTCAGGATAGTGTTTTCCTTATTTCCATCCATTTGCATGCAAAATTCGCGAAGTCATTGTTTTTTACTGCTGAGTAGTATTCTAATGTATATATATTCCATACTTTCTTCCATCCATTCTTCCATTGAAGGGCATCTAGGTTGTTTCCAGGTTCCGGCTATTACAAATAATGCTGCTATGAACATAGTTGAACAAATGTCCTTGTCATATGATCGGGCATCTCGTGGGTATATTCCCAAGAGTGGCATTGCTGGGTCCATGGGTAGGTTGATCCCAAATTTCCTGAGAAACCGCCACACTGCTTTCCAAAGTGGTTGCACAAGTTTGCATTTCCCACCAGCAATGGATGAGGGTACCCTTTTCTCCACAGCCTCTCCAGCAAAGGCTATCATTAGTGTTTTTGATTTTAGCCATTCTGACAGGTGTAAGGTGATATCTCAATGTTGTTTTGATTTGCATTTCCCCTGATCGCTAAGGGGCTGAGCATGACCTTAAGTGCCTTTTGGCCATTTGAACTTCTTCTGTTGAGAATTCTCTTCAGATCAGTGCCCATTTTTTAATTGGGTTAATTAGCATTTTAAAGTCTAGTTTCTTGAGTTCTTTATATATTTTGGAGATCAGACCTTTGTCTGTTGCGGGGTTGGTGAAGATCTTCTCCCAGTCAGTGGGTTCCCTTTTTGTCTTAGTGACAGTGTCTTTTGCTTTACAGAAGCTTCTCAGTTTCAGTAGGTTCCATTTATTCAATGTTGCCCTTAATGACTGTGCTGCTGGGGTTATACCTAGGAAGCGATTGCCTGTGCCCATCTGTTGTAGGGTACTTCCCACTTTCTCTTCTATCAGGTTCAGTGTGTTCAGATTGATATTGAGGTCTTTGATCCATTTGGACTTGAGTTTTGTGCATGGTGATAGATATGGGTCAATTTTCTTTCTTCTCCAGGTTGACATCCAGTTGTGCCAGCACCATTTGTTGAAGATGCTTTCTTTCTTCCATTGTATACTTTTAGCACCTTTATCGAAAATGAGGTGTTCATAGGTTTGTGGGTTAAGATCCGGGTCTTCTACACGATTCCATTGGTCAACTTCTCTATTTTTATGCCAATACCACACTGTTTTCATTACTGTAGCTCTATAGTAGAGTTTAAAGTCAGGGATGGTAATGCCTCCAGAAGTACCTTTATTGTATAAGATTGTTTTGGCTATCCTGGGTTTTTTTTGTTATTCCATATAAAGTTGATTATTGTCCTTTCAAGATCAGTGAAGAATTTTAATGGGATCTTGATGGGGATTGCATTGAATCTATAAATTGCCTTTGGTAGGATTGCCATTTTTACTATGTTGATCCTCCCAATCCACGAAGCAAGGGAGATCCCTTCCATTTTCTGGTATCCTCTTCAATTTCTTTCTTCAATGCCTTAAAGTTCTTGTCAAATAGATCCTTCACTTCTTTGGTTAGAGTTACCCCGAGATATTTTATGCTGTTTGTGGCTATCGTGAAAGGTGATGCTTCTCTGATTTCCCTCTCTGCTTCCATATCCTTTGTGTATAGGAGGGCGACTGATTTTTTGGAGTTGATCTTGTATCCGGCCACATTACTAAAGGCGTTTATCAGCTGTAAGAGTTCTTTGGTGGAGTTTTTGGGGTCACTTATGTAGACTATCATATCATCTGCAAATAACGAAAGTTTAACTTCTTCCTTTCCAATTCGAATCCCCTTGATCCCCTTATGTTGTCTTACTGCTATTGCAAAAACTTAAAGCACTATATTGAAGAGGTATGGAGAGAGTGGACAGCCTTGTCGTGTTCCTGATTTAAGTGGGATGGCTTTGAGTTTCTCTCCGTTTAATTTGATGTGAGCTGTCGGTTTGCTGTAAATAGCTTTTATTATATTTAAGTATGACCCTTGTATCCCTAATCTCTCCAAGACTTTTATCATAAAGGGATGTTGAATTTTGTCAAAAGCTTTTTCAGCATCTAAGGAAATGATCATATGGTTTTTTTCTTTCAGTTTATTTATATGATGGATTACATTGATAGATTTTCGTATGTTGAACCAGCCTTGCATCTCTGGTATGAAGCCTACTTGATCATAATGGATAATGTTTCTAATGTATTCTTGGATACGGTTCGCCAGTATTTTGTTGAGGATTTTTGCGTCGATGTTCATGAGTGAGATTGGCCTGTAATTCTCTTTCTTGGTTGAGTCTTTGTGTGGTTTTGGTATCAGAGTGACGGTAGCTTCATAAAAGGAATTTGGCAATGACTCTTCTGTTTCTATATTGTGAAATACCTTAAGGAGTATAGGTATTAGGTCTTCTTGGAAAATCTGGTAGAATTCCGCATTGAAACCGTCTGGTCCTGGGCTTTTTTTGGTAGGGAGGTTTTTGATAACAGCTTCTAATTCTTCGCGACTGACAGGCTATTTAGATTGCTCACCTGGTCCTGACTTAACTTTGGTATATGGTATTTATCTAAAAAAGTGTCCATTTCTTTTACATTTTCCAGTTTTGTGGCATACAGGCTTTTGTAGTAAGATCTAATGATTCTCTGAATTTCCTCTATGTCTGTGGTTATGTCCCCCTTTTCATTTCTGATCTTATTAATTTGCAGATTCTCTCTCTGCCGTTTGATTAGTTTGGATAGGGGTTTATCAATTTTGTTGATTTTCTCCAGGAACCAGCTTTTTGTTTCATTGATTCTTTGGATTGTTTTCTGTGTTTCTATTTTGTTGATTTCAGCCCTCAGTTTGACTATTTCCAGTCTTCTACTCCCTCCTAGGTGAGTCTGCTTCTTTTTTTTCTAGAGCTTTCAGGTGGGCTGTTAAGTCTCCAATGTATCGCTTTCTCTGTTTTTCTTTAAAGTGGGCACTAAGGGCTATGAACTTTCCTCTTAGGACTGCTTTTCAAAGTGTCCCATAAGTTTGAGTATGTTGATTCTTTATTTTCATTGAATTCAAGGAAGACTTTAATTTCTTTCTTTATTTCTTCTTTAATCCAGGTGTGGGTCAATAGTTGACTATTCAGTTTCCATGAGTTTGCAGGCTTTCTGGGGGTAGCATTGTTGTTGAATTCTAACTTTAGTCCGTGGTGATCTGATAAGACACAGTTGGTTATGGATATTTTTTTTTGTAACTGTGGAAGTTTGCTTTGTTACCGAGGATGTGGTCAATTTTCGAGAAGGTTCCATGAGCTGCAGAGAAGAAGGTATATTCTTTCCTATTTGGGTGGAATGTTCTATAGATGTCTGTTAAGTCCATTTGATTCAATACCTCCATTAATTCTCTTATTTCTCTGTTAGGTTTCTGTCTGATTGACCTGTCCATTGGTGAAAGAGGAGTGTTGAGATCTCCTACTATTAGTGTGTGCGGTTTGATGGCGTCTTTGAGTTTTAGTAATGTTTCTTTTACATATGTGGGTGCTTTTATATTAGGGGCATAGATATTCAGGATTGAGACCTCATTCTGATCAATTGTTCCTGTTATGAGTATAAAATATCCCTCTCCATCTCTTCTGATTGATTTAAGTTTGAAGTCAACTTTGTTAGAAATTAGTATGGCCACACCTGCTTGTTTCTTAGGTCCATTTGCTTGATAAACCTTTTCCCATCCCTTTACTCTAAGTAGGTGCCTATCTTTGTGGTTGAGGTGTGTTTCTTGTAAACAGCAGAATGTTGGATCCTGTTTGCGTATCCAATCTCTTAGCCTGTGTCTTTTTATAGGTGAGTTGAGTCCATTGACATTAAGGGGATATTAATGACCAGTGGTTGCTAACTCTGGTCACTTTTTAGTCATAGGGTTTGTGTGTTTGCTTTCTTTTAGTTGCGCTGGTAAAGGGTGTCTAGAAGTTTGAGTTATTGTGGTCATTGTTGGTCTCCTTGGTTTGTGATTTTCCTTCTATTACTTTCTGTAAGGCTGGATTTGTGGCTACGTATTGTTTAAATTTGTTTTTATCCTGGAAAATTTTGTTTTCTCCATTTATAGTGAACGAAAGCTTGGCTGGGTATAGTAGTCTGGGCTTGCATCCATGTTCTCTTAGCTTCTGCAGTACATCTATCCAGGACCTTCTGGCTTTCATGGTTTCCGATAGAGTAGTCAGGAGTAAGTCTGATAGGTTTACCTTTATAAGTAACTTGACCTTTTTCCTTTGCAGCTCTTAATATTCTTTCTTTATTCTGGATGTTTTGTGTTCTGATTATTATGTGGCGAGGAGATGTTTTTTTTTCTGGTCCAGTCTATTCGGTGTTCTGTATGCTTCTTGAACCTTCAAAGGAATATCTTTCTTTAGGCTGGGAAAGTTTTCTTCTATAATTTTATTAAATATATTTTCTGAACCATTGGGCTGTACTTCTTCTCCTTCTTGTATCCCAATTATTCTTAGGTTTGGTCTTTTTATTGTGTCCCAAATTTCCTGAATGTTTTGTGATGAGAATTTGTTGGTTTTGCTGTTTCTTTGATCAGTGTGTTAATTTTCTCTATGGTATCTTCAGTGTCTGACATTCTTTCTTCTAACTCTTGTAATCTGTTGGTAGTACTTGTCTCTGTAGTTCCTGTTCGTTTACCCAGATTTTCCATCTCCAACTTCCTTCCCTCGGTTTGTGTTTTCTTCATTACTTCCATTTCATTCTTCAGGTCTTGAACCGTTTCCCTTACCTGTTTGATTGCATTTTCTTGTTTCTCTTGGTTTTCTTGGGTATCTTTGAGCGATTTATTCATTTCCCTCTACCTTTTTGTTTGTAATCTCTAATTGTTTCGGTGGCAGTTTTTCACCTCCTGTTTAAGGTCTTCTATTATTTTCAAAAAATTCACTTTTGGGTCGATTTCTTCTACTTCTTCTGGAGTAGGGTGTACAATTCTTCTTATTTCGGGATCCCTGGGTTCTGGTGATGTCATGTTGCCTTTCAGGTTGTTGGAGGAATTCTTGCATTGGCGCCTTCCCATCTCTCTCTTTCAAATGAAGCCAAGAGAGGCCTGGTGTCTTGGTCCTGTCTTTGCTGTGCCTGTGTCTCTGGGTGTATCTCTTCAGTGTAGAAGCAGGGACCGTCCCCCAGCGATGGCCCTCCTGGCACCCGGATCCGATCTCCCTGCTGCCTGGGCGTCCCGCGGAACAAAGGGCACGGCCCCGCTTGGTGCAGGCCGGCCACCTAGACAAAGGAGCCACCACCCTCCCCGAATGTCCTCCCAATTCGGACCCTGTCCCAGCGCCCAAACAGGCTGGAGCTGGGAGCTGTTGTGTGTTCAAAGAGGGGAGGGGGGTCAGAGGTAGTGGGGAGGGCCTTGGGTGCAAGCTGGGTGGGACAGGAATGGAGAAGAGGTATCAAGGAGTACAGCCCCCGCAGACTGACCAGGAAGTGCAGGAGGGGTGGGGGAACGTCTGAGCTCCCTGTCCCGGGCTGCCGCCGCAGCCAGAAACTCACTCACCCCAGCGATGGCCCTCCTGGCACCCGGATCCGATCTCCCCGCTGCCTGGGCATCCCGCTTCTCTCAGCTTGCTTTCTTAAACAACACAGGGCCACCTGCTGGGACTATCACCACTCACCTTGGGCTGGGTCCTTCCACATCAGCCATCCATCAAGAGAAGGATTAGAGACTTGCCTACAGGCCAGTCGGATGGAGACATTTTCCCTATTGAATTATCCTCTTCCCAGATGGGCTATACTACAAGATGAAATACCGCTTTTCCTTCTTGGATTGCTTTGAGTCATGCTGTTTGTCACAACAATGGAAAGTGAGTAGGACAGTCAGAACGAACATCCTAAGGATGTGGATTTTGAGCAAAGAATAAATAAAATGGAAGTCTCTTCCCATTACTCCAAAATGAATTTGAACTAAGCTGTAGTTTTCAATGTGCTCTAAAAATGTTCCATGTACCGCCATTCCTAACTTGTCCCACCTTTATATCTTATGCCATTCTCTTATCATAAGGAAATTTCCATTTCCCTTTGATTGCACATAAGTACTTTACTCTGCATTCTTGAAGAGTTTTGACTGCATTTTTCCCCCATAAACTTGGGTTACTTCTCTGCCTACTCTCATTCTATCACAAAACCAAGAATGCGTGTTCCTCATCTCCATGAGGCTCCTGTAGAGCAAAGTGCCTTACCCAAGGCTACTGTTCAGTTATTGAGCACCTGCTGATTGCCAATAGACTGTATAAGGACTGAGTTAGCAATAAATCAATACTTGCGCGTAGAAGCTATTATGAATTCCATTGTATGATGAGGATAGAGTCTCACCAAAAATAGTTGTGATGGAGCTCAAAATATAACTCCCTTTCATTAGCAAATACTATGATGAGGCCAGGGGAGAGGAGCAGGACCTTTGTGAAAACCAAGGTAACCTTACAATAAGGATATCATCAGAATCTGGGAGACACTGTCTGCATATTTGGGATGAATTTTGAGAATTATAGCATTGTTTTCTGATGACTGGTTGGGCTGATTTCTGAGTTTAACACTTCTGTGTGATTTTCTGTCTTTTTGATGTATTATCCACGTTTGCCAATTGATCTGAGAAACACAAATCTATAAGCCATTCATTGAATCAGCTGAAAGCTTTAGATAGTCAACAATGCTCGAGCGAGTCAGTCATGGGGCCCAAGGAATGGGTAGTCAGGAAGCCTGGGCAATCAGCGAATAAATGACATTTATGAGCATATTCTGGGAACATCATCACAAAAGCCCTTTAATGAGAACAGAGACTATTTGTTCTTGTCCATTAACCATTTTCAGTAATGTAAAATTTATGGTTGGCTTATATAGCACCTGGCTTTTGTTTTCAGAGGCCACAGGAAACATATATTATATATATTGTTGTATGGATCATCTGGGAAGAAGAATGAGTTCCTCAGGGTATCAGCATTTTTGTGTTCTTGGAACCCACGCTAATCTTTTGAAAGTATTTAGCACATTTATTTTTGCCATATTGGCTATTGGGATAGATAGTAAATTTAAAATTTTCACTAGATATAGTCTGGGAAAGTGATATTTTCCTCTCTGGTATAAAATAGGGCATGACAGTTTAGACAAAGTTTTTCCTAAACATTCTGAGTTTATGCTGGCCATGCCAAGCTATGAAGGTTCAAAACTGTTACAGCTTATGAACATCTGGATAAGCTATAAACAGAGCTTCCTTATAGGAAAAAATTCTGAAGTTCCAGGAAATGATGGTGAATATGTGAACAAATGTCTTTGGTCCTCAAATTATGATTAGTAATTCAATTAGCATTTTCAAGACAGAATTTTTGAGAATATTTTATGAAGTGAAGATTTGTGAGTCTAGTTGATTGTATTGTTTTACTAGGAAGAAAGACATATATAATGCTGCTGTACTTGGATGGAAATGGCTAAATGGCTATTATTCTTTGAATCTCAAATGTCCCCCCAAAACCACATGTTAGGAGGTCTAGTCATTAGCCCTTGGTGCTCCTGGAAGATGGTGTAACTTTTAGGACCTAAGGGAAGGGTAAGTCACTAGGATTGAACCTTTGAGTGATTATTGAACTCTGACTCTTTTCGTCTGATTCTTGGCTACCTTGACATGAGTAACTTTGTATCACCACACACCCCAACTATGAGTTTCTCCTCACACTTTCTCAAGAGCAACAGCACTAACTGAACATTAACTAGAGCATTTGAAACCAGGGGTCAAAACAGTCAATCAATTTTAACATGGTGTCAAGGACTTAGAATATGTAGAAGTAAAATCAAAATCAACTTAAATTATATAAATTTTTGGGGAACTCATTTCAAATGTTATTTACCCCTCTAAAACTATTTTTTAAAATCTTTATAAAAATATACATAAATGTATCACGTATATAGTTTAATATGCTAATAAACTTTAAATATTTCTCAACTTATTTTGGGCATAATGGAACAAAGAGAACCATTATCATTTCTTATACACAGTGGAACAATGTATGCTGTAGCAGGCTTTCTCTTGAGCCACTAACCAGATCCCAAGTCAATACACAGAGACATTATTAGTTATGAATGCTTCATACGTCCCTAACAACAATCTATAAACATTTGTCATTTTACATACAGGCACATTTCTTAACTAATCCCCACCTCGTGTGGTTGCTTAGCTTGTTTTCAGCAGTTTGATTAAATACAGTATCTTTATTTGCTTTCTGTTGTGATCAGACATTTTGAATTACAGCAACTTGGGGAGGTTTACTTATCTTACACATCTTGATCGTAGTCCATCACTGAGGGAAGTCAGGGCAGGTACTCAAGTTAAGAAGCGGTGAAGAAGCAGGAATAATGCATTTGTGTTTCTATTTCACTGCCTGTTTGTCCTATCAAAAGACATCTTCATAATCCCTTGCTCTGTAATGACCTCCTTTCCGCCATTTTCTCCATCCCATTTTACCAAATAAAGGTTTGTCTCTTAAACCCAGAAAAAAAAAAAAAAAAAAAGAAGCGGGAGGCAGTGACTGAAGCAGAGACCTTGGAGGAAAGATGCTTACTGAATGGTTCCCTGTGGCCTTCTCAGCCAACTTTCTTTTTTTTTTTCTTTTTTTTCTTGGGAAAAAATAAAGAAATTTCTGCCTCCTCCCCGCCTCCCATTTCCCTCCCACTCCTCCCTCTCCTCCTCCCCTCCCCCCACTCCTCCCCCTCCCTCTCCAGCCAAGAGCAGTCAGGGTTCCCTGCCCTGTGGAAAGTCCAAAGTCCTCCCCCCTCAATCCTGGTCTAGGAAGGTGAACATCCAAACTGGGTAGGCTCCCACACAGCCAGAACATGTAGCAGGATCAAAACCCGGTGCCATGGTCTTTCTTATACAGCGCAGGACCATCTGCCTGAGTGACACCACCCCTGTGAGCTGGGTCCTCCTTCATCAACCGTTAATCAATAAAATGGCCCCTCCCAGACATAGTTACTCTTTAAACTGGGTTTAGTGCTTTGCAGATCACGAAATAAATTGTGTCAACTTGATAAAACACCAAGTGTTTTCTATCGTTTTCTCATTCAGGCCTTCTCTTGTCGTGTTTTTTCTTTTTTTAATTTTTTTTTGTGTGACTAAGTTTTTATTTCTCTAGGATATGTACCTGAGACTCTAATTGTTGCTCCACATAGTACTTGTACATTTAGTATTTTTACAGCATGGCAAATAGCTTTCCAGAGTGGTTGGACTATTTTAGCAATGCATACAGTTTCTTTGCATACTTGTGCGCATTCAGGATTTACATACACACGTATATGTGTTTATAAATATAAACTTATTTTTACAATTCGGAGAGTTGTGATGTTATTTCATTGTGTTTTGAGTTTCCACTGATGTGTTTATAACTAAATAACATCCATTCTCCATATACATATGTTTTTAGGGATGCAAGTACTATGTTATTTTATTTATTTATTTATTTATTTATTTATTTATTTATTTATTTTGTCAACTATTAGTTGAGCACATTTAGGTGTGTAAGTTCTCTATTTGGTTCCATTAACTTCATTTTCCACCAAAATTAATGCTATCAAGTTTTAATATTGTGTAGAGTAATTTCTCTCCACTCTGCTTTGTAAAGGTTATTTAGCTATTTTAAGTCCCCAAATTTAGAAATTTAATTATAAGATGGCCTATGCCTACAAAACACCTTGCTGTGACTTTGATAAGAATAGCATTGCACAATTTCAGATTACTCTAGGGCGATCCTCTGTGATGGAACTTCAAAACCAGAAAAACTTGGTCTTCGACTCTTGTGAGTTTTTTTTGTTCTTGTTTTGTTTTTGTTTTTCATTCTTATCAGTATTTCCTGATTTCCAGTCTAGAGAGCCTTTGCTTACATGCTTAGTTTGTTCCTGAGTGATTTCAATTCCTAGAGCATGCTTATCAACAGAATTATGATCTTAATCTTGTTATCTATATGTGGATTGTTTGAGTACAGACATGTAATTGATTTATATATGTTGATCCTAGGGCCTACAAGAATCTGGTTATTTTTAGGACTTTTGTAGAATTCCCAACTTCGAAACTAGTATGAAAGCAACTGGTTTTCTTGAAGGTATTTCTGGCTCCTCCCCGCCACCGCCTCCCATTTTCCTCCCCCTCCCCCAATCAAGTCCCCCTCCCTCGCCAGCCCAAAGAGCAATCAGGGTTCCCTGCCCTGTGGGAAGTCCAAGGACCACCCACCTCCATCCAGGTCTAGTAAGGTGAGCATCCAAACTGCCAAGGCTCCCACAAAGCCAGTACGTGCAGTAGGATCAAAAACCCATTGCCATTGTTCTTGAGATCTCAGTAGTCCTCATTGTCTGCTGTGTTCAGTGAGTCCGGTTTTATCCCAGGCTTTTTCAGACCCAGGCCAGCTGGCCTTGGTGAGTTCCCCATAGAACATCCCCACTGTCTCAGTGCGTGGGTGCACCCCTCGCGGTCCTGAGTTCCTTGCTTGTGCTCTCTCTCCTTCTGCTCCTGATTTGGACCTTGAAGTTTCAGTCCAGAGTTGCTCCAGTTGTGGGTCTCTGTCTCTGTCTCCCTTTCATTGCCCGATGAAGGTTAATATCCAGGAGGATGACTATATGTTTTCTTTGGGTTCACCTTCTTATTTAGCTTCTCTAGGATCACAAATTATAGGCTCAATGTCCTTTATTTATGGCTAGTCAAAACCAAATATGAGTGAGTACATCCCATGTTCCTCTTTTTGGGTCTGGCTTACCTCCCTCAGGATAGTGTTTTCCTATTTCCATCCATTTGCATGCAATATTCAAGAAGTCATTGTTTTTTTACTGCTGATAGTACTCTAATATGTATATATTTCATACCTTTCTTCATCCATTCTTCCATTGAAGGGCATCTAGGTTGTTTCCAGGTTCTGGCTATTACAAACAATGCTGCTATGGCCAAAAAAGACACTTAAGGTCATGCTCAACTTCCTTAGCGATCAAGGGGAAATGCAAATCAAGACAACTTTAAGATACCATCTTACACACTGTCAGAATGGCGAAAATAAAAAACACCAATGATAGCCTTTGCTGGAGAGGTTGTGAGAAAGGGGTACCCTCATCCATTGCTGGTGTGGGAATGCAAACTTGTGCAACCACTTTGGAAAGCAGTGTGGCGGTTTCTCAGGGAAATTCGGGATCAACCTGCCCCTGGACCCAGCAATACCACTCTTGGGAATATACCCAAGAGATGCCCTATCATACAACAAAGTATATGCTCAACTATGTTCTGAGCAGCATTGTTTGCTCATAGCCTTGAAGGTTTTTTATACATACTTTGCTTCAGTGGTTTCTCATTCCTCTGCTTCTCTGCACCATTCATTCCCTTGTTTCTTGATTCATACCCTTCTGCCCTAGCCCCTTTTCACTTTCATGTCACATGTATTCTAGCACATTCCCCTCCTTCTCTGGTCTAGTTTCTAGTTTCATCGCACCCACATAAATACAAATTAGAAATAACATCAGCACATGAAATAAAACATGTAGTACTTGTCATTTTTTCCCTTGGTTCTTGGTTAATTGTATTTAAAATACTAATTTCGAGACCCACCAATTTAAATTCCTAGTCGGTTTCATTTTTCTTAGCTGAGACTAAGTAAATTCTGTTGTGTATGTGTATTGCATTTTCATTATCCATTCATCTGCTGATAGAAATCATTTTGACTGGAGTAAGATGAAATCTCAATGTAGTTTTAATTTTCAATGAACTCTCAATGTATTTTAATTTCTCTTAGGGCTAGAAAAGTTGCATAGTTCTTAAAACATTGTGTGTGTGTGTGTGTGTGTGTGTGTGTGTAGACATGTGTAAACTAATGTAGGTATATGTCTGTGAGAGAGAGGTAAGGCCTGGTTTATTGAGCCTAGTTCTCCAATGGGTTATGTGGATCCAATTGAAGGTAATCAAGCTTTGCGTTAAGTGCCCTTCCCTGCTAAGCCTCTCCCTGACTGTGCACGCTTTAAAAGTATCTATTGGTAGTCTATGTTTCTTCTTTTGGGAGCTGTCTATTCAGTTCCTTAGCCTATTTATTTATTGGCCTGGAGGGTTATGATGGTTAAGCTTTGCAGCTTTTTATATATTGCAGATACTAATATCTTATCTGATGTATGCCTGACAAGGACATTCTTCTCCATTCTCTGGGCGGTTTCACTCACTGCTACTTTCCTTTGTTGCACAGAAGCGTTTTAGTGTCATGTAATCTCATTTGTCAACTCCTTGGGTTATTTCCTGTGTTGTTAGAGTCCTATCCAGAAAGTTTCTGCTTATGCTTATATTGTAAGCTGCCTTCCTCTAGGTGGTTGTTGTTTCAGGTTTTAAATTAAATCTTCGATCCATTTCAGGCTGATTTTTGGTAGATGAGAGGTAGGAATCTAATTACATTTTCCCGAAGATGGATATCCAGCCTTGCAAGCCTCGTGTGTGGAACAGGCTGTCTTTCCTCCAGGATGTGCTCTTGATGCCTTTGCAAACAAATAGGTATCCATTGCCATCTGGGTTTATTGCTGGGTGTTTGTTTTTGTTCTGTTTGTTCAAATGTGTAAACTTTTTTTGTGCCAGCACCCTGATGACTTTGCCACTATGACTGTGTGGTATAATTTGAGGTCAGGCACCATTACGTGTCTTTATGTGTAGGATGCTCTGTCTATGAGTGGTCTTTGTTTCCATATCAATTTTAAAATTAATATTTCTTGTTCATTGAAGAATGTCACTGAAAATCTGATGGGGATTGCATTGAGTTGGAGATTCTTTGGGTAATAAAATAGGTATGTATGCGTGAGTGAGTGTGTGTATGTGTGTGTGTGTGTGTGTGTGTGTGTGTGTGTGTGTGTAAAACTCCAAATTTGCTTTGCTCCATCCCCCTTGCTGGTATTAAATGTGTGAGTTATGTGTCTTATCACAACCTGGCTCCAGTATTGATCTTGTTAGTCTAGGAGTACGGGCAAACTTTCCAACATCTATAATCTTGCCAGTTTCTCCTTTTTTCAGGTTTTCAAGTTTTCATCTCAGAGGTCATTCACTGTCTTGGTTGGATTTATTCTTAAGCACTCTTATTGAAACTGTTTTCTGTAGGGAAGGTTTCCTAATTTCCTAATTTATTTTTTCAGTTACTGATGTTTGTTGATTTTATACCCTGATGTTTTGCAGAAAACATGCTTCAGATCTAAAATTTTTCTTGGGAAGTTTGTGGGATCATTTAAGTAGAATTGCTTCTGCAACTAGGGTTTTTTTTTTCTCCTCTCATTTTTATTTCTATTTCTAAGCTTTTGTTTGTCTTCTCTTGTCTAATTTCTTTACTATGAGTTTGAGCCCAGGACTTAGCAAGAGTTTTTCCACATTTTAGAGAAAATTTTTAGTTTTTTGCACTTATCTTAATGTTGGCCATAGGTTTGTCATTGATAGATTTTACTAGTTTTTTTTTTAAATTTAAGTTCTTCAGATTTTTTTATGCTGATATGTTGAACCTTTGTAAAACACCTTTTCTTCATTTATCAAGTCAATAGTATAATGTTTGTGTTTAAATCTAACCAGATGGATTATATTATTTTTTGATTTATGTATGCTGAATCAATTTTGTATCCCTGGAATGAAAGTAACCTTTTTTTAAGATATATTTTTAACGTATTCTTGAATTTTGTCTGCAGGTATTGTGTTGAGAATATTTTTAATTATTTTACTATAAGATCTCGCAAACAAGAAATATCACATGGCTAGATTAACACAACCACTAAAGCATGCGCTATCCCAGTCACAAAGTTGCAATAAATTTCTCTGCAATTTGAACTGCCATTCTGAAGCTGTGGATCTTGGTTTTGGAGTTTACATATTCATCATTTACATTTTAGGCTCGTATTTACAAATAACACTTTAAATATCCATGACAGAGTTAAAAATCAGTAAAACAACTGGCTTTATCCCCTTTACACAACTCACATGCCATTTACCTCATTTTGCCTTTCCTCATCACCTAGTATTATTTTCTTGTTCTTCCTCCTACCTGTCACACTATACACATGTGTGTACTGATTTACTTATGTACATGTATACATGATAGGATAGGATTTGCACAGGGGGAAGAATATACATTTTTCTGAGATTGGATGACCTTGCTTAATTATACATTCTGACTTCACTCATTTTCCTGAAAATTTTGTGCTTCCATTTTTATACCCAGTTTTTTTTTTTGGTTTTTCGAGACTGGGTTTCTCTGTGGTTTTGGAGCCTGTCCTGGAACTAGCTCTTGTAGACCAGGCTGGTCTCGAACTCACAGAGATCCGCCTGCCTCTGCCTCCCAAGTGCTGGGATTAAAGGCGTGCGCCACCACCGCCCGGCTGTGCTTCCATTTTTCTTCAGGGTTCAATAGTACTTCATATTATATCTGCTCAGATTTTAATTATCTATGCATTTGTTGATGGAAAGCTAGGTTGATTTGATTTCCTTGCTAAAGTGAATTGATCAGCAATAAGTATGTGGATACAAATATCTCTGGTATA